>SNQJ01S0061756.1:36053-54511 GCA_010110895.2 Picea sitchensis | reverse complement strand
ATTAACCAATCTTGGAGAGCACTGTCTATTTGTTTATCATTTTTATGTCTGAAAGTCATAAGCTGAATTGAGTTATCCCATTGATCCATATTTACAAAATACAAAAACATTCATTTCTTAAGTTACCAAGCACCTTTGGTCTGTAACCACAAAGGGTTTCTTGGAGTGATAACAGTTGCAAGTGTGGTGTTATCGATAATCCCAACTGTTTGATGACATCTACTAAGATGAGGTTCTTCTGGCTTCTGCTATCAATAATGAAATGAAACGGGGTCCCCTTCACCCACATATGTGAATGAAAGAGGCACTCTCCCTCTTCAGGATTTGTTGGTTCTTTGGTTTGAATTGTTGTGGCTGCGACAATAGTAGTGGGGTATGTGTCAATGATCTATCTTCTACCAGTATTTTCTGAATTAGATTCAAAATCAGGGTTCATCTCCTTGTCTTTGATCTCGACCACCAATGATTTTTTTGAGTGACATTCATCGGTATTTTAACAGAGGGTTTTGTGGAAATTACACCATTTTCCTGTGTCCTTCGTCTTTCTGTTACTCTTCTTTTCATGTGGCTTGGACTGGTTTTATGAAGGTTGGTTTTTAGGGTCGTCTTTGCCATACTTTGGTTGTTTCATATTTGCAAACTCGAACTCTCGCTTGTTCTGGTGCTTAAATTTCTACTCGATTTTAACAACATATCGATAAGAAACACCTAGTGATGAGATATCTAGAAAATCCATTTCATTTTGGATGTATTTATTTGGAGACCCACGGTATTTTAGAACCAAATGTCACTCGAAGTCTTTGATACCCATATTGGTGCGTAAGGTATGGAAGGTATTGGTGAACTTTGACACTGCTTGGCCCCTCTCTTGACGTAGCGTGGTTCATCTCATGTACTAGTCTTTATAGTTTCCAACAGGGTAATATTGTTCCTTGACCACATCCAAAAAAAATCTCATGTGGGCTCAGCCTCATATATTCCAAACTCCTCTAAGGAACTTTTCTCCCAGTAATTTTCCCACCAATGTTTGACATGGGGGAGAGCCTTCAGGAGTGCGAAGGTGATCTTTTCCCTGTCGAAAAAATTGTGAACAAAGAAATAACCTTCTAGCATATTTAACCATTTGTCTAAGGAATTCACATCTATCTGACCTTCAAATATGGGAATATCAAAATTAACATGTACCTTGAAATGAGAGGTGCTTCCAGAATGGTTTCTTGATGAAGATTTTCCTACTGCTATCGACAGGCGTTGAAGGATGTGGAAAAAATTCTCCATCGTTTTGTCCCGCAATCGCATGAGAGCTTGCTCAAGCAACCGATTGATAGAATATTTTTCTCTGTTGTTTTTATTTTCTTCCACCATGGAGGGTTTATTGGTCGTGTGAGAGTGGTTTTCCTCAAAAGAGAGAATCTTGAGACCCAACTTTCTATAATCAAGCCTCGTCGGGTACATGCACGGAAAAACGATCAAGAGTAGCCTGCTTTGATACCACTAATCCAAATTATTTTCGGCACAAAATGAGAGTGGAGATATAACACAGAAATATACAGAGATTGTGAGAGTGACAATAATATAACAGATATATATCGGAAATAAACAAGAGGCACAAATATACAATAATACACAATTTCTATTAATGAGAAAAATGTACAAAACTATAGAAATACAAAGTGAAAGACTCACTAGAATGGTGGCAGCTTATCTTTCAGAAGAGATATGAAGGCTATCCACATTCGCAAGAAGATCAAGATGAAGAATATTACAATGAGGCTCTAAAGGCCATTTTAACATGAATAAAATCCAAAACCCTAACCCTGGAAGATGAAAATCCAATAGTTTTTTGGACCACGTTTTGGGTAGTTTGGTGTATCAACTTCCTAGGGGTGTAACTTTGGCATAGGATCTATGTTTGGGGCTCACAATAACTCATTGGAAAGGTATCATCGAGGAGATTCATTTTGGGGGCTCAATTAGAAACTTTGGCTATAATTGAGGTTCACAATCCCAAAAAAACTTCATTTAGGCCCTCAAAATGGTCCTGAAAATTTAGGAACCAAAAATAGTAAATTGCCGGAAGACTGTTTTGGGCTAGTTGGAATAGGTGGGTGGCCACAGATATCCACCTAGATCAATCCTCCCTCCTTAGGAAGAAATGGTATCCATTGCATTGATTTCTCGGGGGAGAGGAAAAATCATTTGTTGAATCTGCATCTTGATGAGCTCCTTGCCTTGTTGGAGAAGTTGCATTGCTTATCTTGTTGAAGGTTGTCATGAACCTGTGTCTAGAAGGGTTGGACATTTTTAACTAGCCTAGCTATATGAGATGACTATTTGTAGAAGGAATCCTTTCTCTTTGATTCAATCTTTTTGACCTACCTCTCCCGGAAAGAAGGTGCTTGGACTGAGGTTGTATTGGTTGCGGTGCTCTTTTGTTCACCTTTCGAATAGAATGTGAAGAAGTTGAATTTTGTAGTATGATATACTACCTTGCAACATTGTTTAGGTGGGACAATAGTTGGAACTACCTCTGGTATCCTGTAGAGATGACCCCCCAGAGTAACAATGACACTACGAGGTCGAGACTCATAAATATCATGGTGCTTCCACATATATGGTTGGCCCCATAGAAAATCACATACATCTAGTGGGGAAACATCACATAATACCTCATCCTTGAAGGGATGGATGTCATATGACAATTGGAATTATTGGATGACACAAACGTCTCGGCCCTGGTGAAGCCACCCAATATTGTATGGTTTCAGGTGTGGTGTTATCGACAATCCCAACTGTTTGACGACCTCTGCTAAGATCATGTTCTTCTGGCTTCCACTATCAACAATGAAATGCAATGTGGTCCCCTTCAACCACATCTATGAATGAAAGAGGCGCTCCCCCTCTTCAGGATCTGTTTATTCTTTTGGTTGAATTGTTGCAGTCACAACATTAACAATGGGGTCTGCGTCGATGATCTATATTCTACCAAAATTTTATGAATCAGATTGTGAATCGGGGTTCGACTCCTTGTATTTTATCTCTTCCACCAATGATTGTTTTGAGTGAAATTCATGGGTGTTGTGACGGGGGATTTTGTGGAAATTGCACCATTTTCCTGTGTCCTTCTTCATATTTATGTTATCCTTATTTTCATGTGGCTTAGACTAGGTTTTGAAGGCTAGTTGTTAGGGATTTTTGTACCATACTTTGGTTGCTGTGGATTTGCATACCGAAACTCCTACGTGTTCCGGTGCTTAAATTTTTACTCGATTTTAACATCATATTGATAAGAAACACCTAGTTATGAGATGTCCAAAAAATCCATTTCAGTTTGGATGTTCTCTGTAGAGCCCCACAGTATTTCAGAACCCAATGTCATTCGGATTCTTTGATACCTAGATTGGTGCACAAGGTACAGAAGGTATTGGTGAACACTGGCACTGCATGGCCCCTCTCTTGATACAGCATGGTCTATCTCATGTACTGGTCTTCATAGTTTTCAACAGGGTAATATTGTTCTTTGACCACATCCACAGAAAAAATCCAAGTGGGATCGACCCCATATATTCTAGACTTCTCTGTGGAAATTTTCTCCCTGTAAGTTTCCCACCAATGTTTGAAATGGAGGAGAGCCGTAAGGAGTGTGAAGGTGATATTTTCCCTATCGGAAAAATTGTGAACAGAGAAATAACCTTCTACCATATTTAACCATTTGTCTAGGGCATCCACATCTATCTAGCCTTCAAATAAAGGAATATCAAAATTAAGTTGTACCTTGAAAGGAGAGGTGCTTCCAAAGTGGTTGCTTGATGAATATCTGCTTGCTAATATCAACATGTGTTGAAGGATGTGGGAAAAATTCTTCATCATTTTGTCATGTTGTCGTGTGAGAGCTTGCTCAAGAAACATATTGATAGAATCTTATGCTCTGTTGTTTTTATTTTCTTCCACAATGGAGGGTTTATTGGGTGTGTGAGAGCAATTTTCCTCAAGAGAGACAAGCTTGAGACCCAACTTGCTATAATTGGACCTCATCGGCAACATGCACTGAAAAATGATCAAGAGCAGTGTGCTCTGATACCACTGATCTGAATTATTTTCGGCACGAAATCAGAGCAGAGATATAACACAAAAATATATAGAGATATTTCAAGAGCGACAATAATATAACATGGATATATCGAAAATAAACAAGAGGCACAGATATCCAATAATACACAATTTATATTAATGAGTAAAATGTACAAAACTATATAAATACATAGTGAAAGACTCACTAGAATGGTGGTAGATTATATCTGAGAAGGGATGTGAAAAATACTCGCAGTCGCATGAATATGAAGATGAATATGATTACAATGAGGCTCTAAAGGCCTTTTTAACATTAATAAAATCCAAAGCCCTAACCCCTAAAGATGAAAATCCAACAGTTTTATGAACCCCGTTTTGGGTAGTTTGGTGTATCAACTTCCCGAGGGAATAACTTTTTCATAGGATCTTCATTTGGGGAACACGATAGCTCGTTGGAAATTTATCATTGAGGAGATTCATTTTGGGACTTTGGCCATCCTTGAGGTGCTCAATCCCAAAAAAAATTCATTTAGGCCCTCAAAATGGCCCCGAAAGTTTAGGAACCGAAAAATGGCTAAAAATAGTAAATTGCCAGAAGACTGTTTTGGGCCAGTGGAATAGGTGGGTGGCCACCAATATTCACCTAGATCAATCCTTCTTCCTTATGAAGCAATAGTCTCCATTGTGTTGAGTTCCTGGGGGAGAGAGAAAAACATTTGTTGAATCTGCATCTTGATGAGTTGTTTTCCTTGTTGGAGAAGTTGCGCTACTTAGCTTGTTGAAGGTTGTCACGAAATTGTGGCTAGAAGGGTTGGACCTTTTTAAACAATCTGTATATATGAGATGACTATGTGCATATGGAATCCTTTATCTTTGCTTCAATCTTTTCAACCTGCTTCTGTTGGGAAGAAAATGCTTGGATTGAGGTTGCAGTGGTTGTGGTGTTCTTATGTTCACCTTTTGAACAGACTGCGAAGAAGCTGAATTTTGTAGTATGAGATACTACCTTGAATCACTATTTAGGTGGTATATTAGTTGGAACTACCTCTAGTATCATGTATATATGACCCCCCAGAGTAACAATGACACTACGAGGTCGAGACTCATAAATAGCATGGCGCTTCCACATATATGGTTGGACCAATAGAACATCACATACATAAATGGGGAAACATCGCATAATCCCTCATCCTTGAAGGGATGGATGTCGTATGACTATCAACAGTGTTGAATGACAAGAATGTATCGTCCCTGGAGAAGCCACCCAATGTTGTATGGATGTGGATGTGGTGTTGTCGACAATCCCAACATTTTGATGACCTCTGATGAAATGAGTTTTTTTTGGCTTCCGCTATCAACAATGAAATGAAATGGGGTCCCATTCATCCACATCTATGAAAGAAAGAGGTTCTCCCCCTCTTCGGGATTTGTTGGTTGTTCTAGTTGAATTGTTGCGGTCGCGACTGTAGAAGTTGGGTCTGCATTGATGATCTGTCTTCTACTAGTATTTTGGGAATCAAATCTTGAATCAAGGTTTGGATCCTTGTATTTTATCTTATCCACTAATGACTGTTTTGAGAAACATTCATCGGTGTTGTGCCAAGGGATTTTGTGTAAATCACACCATTTTCCAGTGTCCTTCTTCGTCTTTTCGTTACCCTTCTTTTCATGTGGCTTGGACTAGTTTTCTAAAGGTTGTTTGTTGGGGCCATCTTCACCATACTTTGGTTGTTGTGGGTTTTAAGACCCAAACTCCCACTTGTTCTGGTGCTTAAATTTCTACTCGATTTTAACAACATATCGATAAGCAACACCTAGTGATGATATGTCCAAAATCCATTTCAGTTTGGATGTATCTGTGTAGATCCCCACAATGTTTCAGAACCAATTTTTGCTCGGAGTCTTTGATACCCAACTTGGTGCGTAAGGTATGGAAGGTATTAGTGAAATACTACACTGATTTTCCCCTCTCTTTACGCAGCGTGGTCCATCTCATGTACTCATATTCATAGTTTCCAACAAGGTAATAGTGTTCCTTGACCGCATCCACAAAAAAATCCCAAATGGGCTCGGCCCCATATATTCCAGAATATTTTGTGGAACTTTTCTCCCAGTAAGTTTCCCACCAATGTTTTACATGGGGGAGAGCCTTAAGGAGTGAGAAGGTGATTTTTTCCATGTCGAAAAAATTGTGAACTGAGAAATAACCTTATATCATATTTAACCATTTTCTAGGGCATCTGCATCTATCGGACCTTCAAATACGGAAATATAAAAATTAGCATGTACCTTGAAAGGAGAGGTTCTTCCAAAGTAGCCCCTTGATGAATATGTGACTGCTGCTATCGGTAGGCGTTGAAGGATGTGGGAAAAATTCTCCATCATTTCGTCCCGTTGTCACGTGAGAGCTTGCTCAACCAACAAATTGATAGAATATTTTTCTCTGACATTTTTATTTTCTTCTGCCATGGAGGGTTTCTTGGCGTGCAAGAGTGATTTTCCTCAATAGGGACAAGCTTGAGACCCAATTTTCTTTACTCAGACCTCGTCGAGGACATGCACTAGAAAACAATCAAGAGAAACCTACTCTGATACCACTAATCCGAATTATTTTCAGCACAAAATGAGAGCGTAGATATAACACAGAGATATTGCAAGAGTCAATTTAATATAATATAGATATATCAGAAATATAACAAGATGAACAGATATACAGTAATACACAATTTCTATTAATGAGCAAAATGTACAAAACTGTAAAAATACAGAGTGAAAGACTCGCTAGAATGGTGGTAGTTTATCTCTGAGAAGAGATGTGATGGATACTCACATTCACAAGAAGATGAAGATGAAAATGACAATGACACTCTAAAGGAATTTTTAACATAAATAAAATCCAAAACCCTAACCCCGGAAGATGAAAAGCCAAAAGTTTTGTGGACCCCATTTTCGGTAGTTTGGTGTATCACCTTCCCGGGGGCGTAACTTTGGCATACGATCTCTTTTTGGGTGCACAATAGCTCGTTGGAAAGGTATTATTGAGAAGATTCATTTTGGTGGCTCAATTAGAGACTTTGACTATCAATAAGGTGCTCAATCCTGAAAAAACTTAATTTAGGCCCTCAAAATGGTCTCGGAAGTTTAGGAACCGAAAAACTATTAAAAACAGTCAATTGCCAGAAGACTATTTTGGGCCAGTTGGAATAGGTGGGTAGACATCAATATTCACCTAGATAAATCCTCCCTCCTTAGGATGTAAAGGTATCCATTGCACTGAGTTCTTGATGGAGAGGGAAAGCATTTGTTGAATCTGCATCTTGATGAGCTCCTTGCCTTGCTGGAGAAGTTGAGTTGCTTAGCTTGTTGAAGGTTATCACGAACTTGTGGCTAGAAGGGTTGGATATTTTTAACCAATTTGTATATATGAGATGATTGTGTGCAGAAGGAATCATTTCTCTTTGCTTCAATCTTATCAACCTACATATGCTAGAAAGAGGGTGCTTGGACTGAGGCTAGAGTGGTTGCAGTGTTCTTTTGTTCACCTTTTGAACAGACTGTGAAGAAGATGGATTTTGTAGTGTGAGATACTACCTTGTGAAACTGTTTAGGTGGGGCACTAGTTGGAACTACCTTTGGTATCCTTTAGAGATGACCCTGCAGAGTAACAATGATACTATGGGGTCGAGACTCATAAATAGCATGGCACTTCCACATATATGGTCGGCCCAACAGAACATCACAAACATCCACTAGGGAAACATCAAATAATACCTCATCCTTGAAGGGATGGATGTCATATGACAATCAACACTACTGGAAGACATGGAGGTCTCGTCTCTAGCCAATCCACCCAATGTTTTATGGTTGCGGGTGTGGTTTTGTCGGCAATCCCAACTATTTGAGGACCTTTGTTGAGATAAGATTCTTCTAGCTTCCACTATCAAATATGAAATGAAACGGTGTCCCCTTCACCCATATCTGTGAATGAAAGAAGCATTCCCCCTCTTCAGGATCTGTTAGTTCTTCTAGTTAAATTTTTGCGGTCATGAAAGTAGGAGTGGGTTATGTGTCGATGATCTGTCTTCTACCAGTATTTTATGAAACAGATTCATAATTAGGGTTCGGATCCTTGTCTTTGATATTGGCCATGAATGATTGTTTTGAGCGACATTCATCGATGTTGCGCTAAGGGATTTTGTGGAAATCGCACCATTTTCCAGTGTCCTTATTTTTCTTTCCGTTACCTTTCTTTTCATGTGGATTGGAATGGTTTTATGAAGGCTGGTTGTTAGGGTTGTCTTTACCATACTTTGGTTATTGAGGATTTGCACACCCGAACTCTCGCTTGTTTTGTTACTTAAATTTCTGGTCGATTTTAATAGCATATCGATAAGCAACACCTAGTGATGAGATGTCCATAAAATCCATTTCAGTTTGAATGTATCTATGTAGAGCCCCATGGTATTTCAGAACCAAATGTCACTCGGAGTCTTTGATACCTAGCTTGGTGCACAAGGTATGCAAGTTATTGGTGAACTCCATAACTTCTTGGCCCCTCTCTTGATGTAGCATGGTTCATCTCATGTACTAGTATTCATAGTTTCCAATAGGGTAATATTGTTCCATGACTGTATCCACACAAAAATCCCAAGTGGGCTCGGTCCTAAGTGATCTTTTCCCTGTCAAAAAAATTGTGAACAGAGAAATAACCTTCTAGCAGATTTAACCATTTGTCTAGGGCATCTACATATATCTGACCATCAAATACAATAATATCAAAATTAACATGTACCTTCAGAGGATATGTTCTTCCAAAGTGGTCGCTTGATGAATATGTGTCTGTTGCTATCGACGGGCGTTGAAGGATGTGGGAAAAATTCTCCATCATTTCATCCTGTTGTCATGTGAGAGATTGCTCAAGCAATAGATTGATAGAATCTTCTTCTCTGTCGTTTTTTATTTTATTCTTCCATGGAGGGTTTCTTGGGCATGAAAGAGAGATTTTCCTCAAGAGATACAAGCTTGAGAACCAACTTTCTATACTCGGACCTCGTCGAGGACATGCACTGAAAAACGATCAAGAGCAGCCTACTCTAATACCATTGATCTGAATTATTTTCGGCACGAAATGAGAGCAGAGATATAACACAAAAATATACATAGATATTGCAAGAGAGACAATAATATAAAAGAGATATATTGGAAATATAACAAGAGGCACATATATATATTAATACACAATTTCTATTAATGAGCAAAATGTACAAAACTATAGAAATATAGAGTGAAAGACTCGCTAGAATGGTGGTAGCTTATATCTGAGAAGAGATGTGATGGGTACTCACATTCGCAAGAAGATGAATATGAAGATGATTACAATGAGGCTCTAAAGGATTTTTTAACATAAATAAAATCCAAAACCCTAACCCCGGAAGATGAAAATCCAACAGTTTTGTGGACCTCGTTTTGCGTATTAACTTCTCGAGGGCGTAACTTTGGCATACGATCTACCTTTGGGGCACACGATAGCTCGTTGGAAAGGTATCATCGATGAGATTCATTTTGGGGGCTTAATAAGAGCCTTTGTTTATCATAAAGGTGCTCGATCCCGAAAAAAACTTCATTTAGGCCGTCAAAATGGTCCCTTAAGTTTACGAACCGAAAAACTGCTAAAAATAATAAATTGCCAGAAGATTGTTTTGGGCCAATTGGAATAGGTGGGTGGCCACCAATATCTACCTGGATCAATACATGATAATAGGTTACCGAGTATACTTTTACCTCTTTTTTGGAATTGTAAAATCTATACGAAAAATGGAATCTTTGAAGTCTCCTTTAAGGTCTTTTCAGACTCCATAAAAATGAAAATATTTCCAACGAGCTTGTTTCCTTTCACACTCGTTAAAAGGTTTCAAAGGGAGTCTTTTGAGTGGAATTTTTTATCTTTTTCAGCCTTGCGAGACTAATTACGAAAAAGTGATAATGTAGTCAAGAATGAATAGAAGAGTTCTTCCTTGTATTATTTTACACTTTTTCAAGCTTGGGAGACTAAATTTACGAAAAAGTCACCCATGGAGTCGTCTTTAAGTTTTTTTCAGACTCTCTAAATTTGAAAAACCATCGAGTTTACCCTCTTTAGGATCATAAAATTATGCATTGAAGGACCTATGTGAGTCCAATATCAAGGACCCATACAGTCCGAACCCCTCCTTTTTTGGTTCGTTAAACATATGTCGAGGGAGTCATCGAAGATTAGCTATATCGAGCATCTACTATCCTCATCAAGCTCGTTAAAAAACAAAGAGGTAATTTCCAACCATGGTCCGGGGGGGGATTTAAGGAAGTGGGTCAAGGTTTTTCGAATCTATTGTGGAATTTATTGTTGTTGCCCTTGAACATGGCACCTTTTTCTGTCTCATCTTATAGTTGGGTAATTTGCTTGTCTCTGAGTCATACCAATTCCATGTGTCGTTATACTTTTCCATTCCGGTGGAAGATTTATTTTATTATCATCACATTATGTTCTTGGTACTCATCGAGTCAATGTTTCCAAGTAATTTTTAATGCCTATCAATGTTCAAGGGAATTTTCACTTCAAATCATCCATCTGTAGTATTACCAGTTTCCATTTATTGTGTCAGTCCATACTTATTTAATCAAGTCATATATTCACATGGCTATATTTGTACCATCTAGGGATAGGGACGAAGACACTGGGTTAGGCACTCACTTTGTTATGTGCTTTTCCCAAGCTACGATGGAGATCATTTGAGCATGTAGAAGATTTCAGTACAATCACCATGCTGACAATATTATTGATATATATATTGTCACATAGATCAACATTGTATTTGTATGTGGCTATGTTTTTTCTTGTATGGAACACTCCCATGACGGGACATAAAAAAAATTGATTTTCTTAAAGGACAGAATCTCCATTCACAGTTTCTAATTTGGAAAGTCGAGGAACCAGTCCGACCTCCTAGTCAAGGATATTTGATTATAAAGCCAAACAACTCTCTGAGACCTTGATGGTCTCATTTTGTAATTACACAAAGAACATTTCGGCTTCTTGGAACAGGTTTAAGGGCACCCGTGACCTTCCCTTTCACCCCCCTGCGAAATGTCAGAGTACTAGGCGTTAGCTCCTTTTCTGGATAAGCCCCCTCTTGATGTGACCTTGGGTGATGACCTTACGGGACTGCATGATTGCGGATGCAGCCAAAGGCAGTTTGATTCAAAATTATTTTCGGCCCACAATTCTCCTCGAGCCTCTATGTGTTCTCTTTTCAAATCCACAGTTTGAATTGTGGCCTGCCCTCAACTTTTTAACGTTCGTGAAACTCCTATCCCCGCAATTCTATGGGACCGTCGATCTCCCAATCTTGACGATACTTGGAAAAATGGTGGTTCAGATATGCCACTCTCATACCTATGGATCAGATCTGACCTCTTGCAAAATCAACGAATGAGATTTCCTTCGTGATTTCAGGTTTCGGGAGTTTCAACTCTCAAAACCCTGCTCTCTTCCATACTTCAATCTTTTAAGTTGTCAATCTGCGGACACCTGTCCTCCTAATCAATGGCCCTACCTTTACTTCGGGTGGTTGTCCTTTCAACTAGATCAACAATCTTGTGGCCCTATTCTCGGTAAAATATCGATATCTCCTTCGGGTTTCAGAATTCTAAGATCTCAAATCTCAAACTTCACCCGTTTTCCCAATGGATTTTATCTAAAGGCTATAATCCATTATCACGTGTCCTCTTGATTTGACGATCAAGGATTACTTTGGTTCTTTACACGAAGTCCACAGATTTGCTCCACATCTCCCTTAGATAAGATGGTTGTGAATTACTTCAGATATTTATCTGGAGTTCTCAGAATTTTGCCACGTCTCCCTTGGATCTGATGGATCAGATCCACTTCGGGTGATCCAACACTTGATATTCACTTCGAACGATATGACGTCTCAGCTTCACTTAGGCTGATTGGATGGATGAGATTTAATTCATATTTCCAGAAGTTCAGACTTCAGAATTCTCAACTCTCAAACCTTTCCTTCTCCTGAATAGAAAGTATCTGACAACTCAGATTTACCTTGGTGATCCAATGCTTGAGATTTACTTCGGGTGATCTAACAACTCAGATCTTCTTCGGCTGATCGAAGGATTGGGATTCGCTTCAGATTTCCAGAAATTCAGACTTCACGAATCTCAAATCTCAACTGAGAAACTCTCGAATGGATTTCCCGAAGCTGCTGATCTGACGGCTCAGAGTCACTTTGGTAATATGACACTTGATGTTTACTTCAGATGATCTGACGGTCGACGTTTACTTCAGATCTTCACCCGGAATCCACAGATTCATGCCACCTGTCCTCTAGATATGACAGTTCATATCTACTATGAATGATCTAACAATTGACATTTATTTCGGGTCTTCACCTGGAATCCACAGATTCACGCCACCTGTCCTCTAGATCTGACTGTCCAGATATCTTCATCTCTTCGGCACTTCGGCGCTTCGGCCCTTCGGTGCTTAGATCCAACATATGGGATTTGTTCCTCTGCTTTGCGCTTCCTTTGTTCATTGGATGTTGATCTAATGGTCCAGGCTCTTCTCCACAACTGATATGATGGTTGTTGTCCCTCCTCCTCCTGAGATTTTGACTTCCTCTAGCTTAGAGGATTTTTTAAGTATTCAAAGGCCTCAGCCTTTATTCCTCCTATGAGTTTGTCTCTTGGACATTGTCTGCACTTCTAAAAGGTGGTTATATCTTTTGGGCTTCAAGACTTGGAATAATACCTTCCCTTTCAAACCCCTGCGAAATCTCAGAGTACTGGGCGTTAGCTCTTTTTCTGGATAAGCCCCCTCTTGATGTGACCTTGGGAAATGACCTTACAGGACCGCGTTATTGTGGAAATGGCCAAAGGCAGTTTGAATCAAACTTATTTTCAGCCCACAATTCTCCTCGAGCCTCCACATGTCCTCTTTTCAAATCCACAGTTTGAATTGCGGCCCGCCCTCAACTTTTTAACTTTCTCACAACTCCTATCCCCACAATGCTACAAGACCGTTGATTTCCCAATCTTGATGATACTTTGAAAACTAGCGGTTCATATATACCCCTCTCATACCTACGGATCATATCTGACCTTTTGAAAAATCAATGGACAAGATCTCCTTCGTGATTTTGGGTTTCAGGAGTTTCAACTCTCAAAACCCTGCTCTCTTTCATACTTCAATCTTCCAAGTTGATGATCTGCAGACACCTATCCTCCCAATCAAAGGCCATGCCTTTACTTCGGGTGGTTGACCTTTCAACTGGATCAACGGTCTTGTGGCCCTCTTCTCGATCAACGGTCAATATCTCCTTTGGGTTTCGGACTTCTGAGATCTCAAATCTCAAACTTCACACTTTTTCCCAATGGATTTTATATGGAGGCTATAATCCACTTATGCATGTCCTCTTGATCTAACGATCAAGGATTACTTCATTTCTTTACCTAGAGTCCATAGATTTTCTCCACGTCTCCCTTAGATTGGAAGGCTATGAATTACTTCATATATTTATCCAGAGTTCCCAGATTTTTGCCACGTCTCCCTTGGATCTGACGACTCAGATCCACTTCAGGTGATCTGACGCTTGATATTCACTTTGGATGATATGACAACTCAGCTTCACTTCGTCTGATCGGATGGTTGATATTTACTTCAGATTTTCGGAAGTTCAGACTTTGTAATTCTCAACTCTCAACCTTTTCCTTCTCTTGAATAGACAGTATATGACGGCTCAAATTTACCTTGGTGATCCAACGCTTGAGATTTACTTCGGGTGATCTGACGACTCAAATCTGCTTCGCCTGATTGGACGATTAGGATTCACTTCAAATTTCTAGGACTTCAAACTTCGCAAATCTCAAATCTCAACTGAGAAACTCTTGAATGGATTTCCCGAAGATGTTGATCTCACGACTGAGATTCACTTTGGTAATCTGACGCTTGATGTTTACTTTGGATGATCTGACAGTCGAAGTTTACTTTGGGACTTCACCCGGAATATACAGATTCATGCCACCTGTCCTCTAGATATGATGGTTCATATCTACTTCAGACGATCTGACGATTGACATTTACTTTGGGTCTTCACCCAGAATCCACAAATTCATGCCACATTTCCTCTAGATATTGTAGTGTCCCCAAGGCCGAGCCCCGTTGTAAACCATGTTCTGAAATGAATTGTGATTATGTTTTATAGGCTGGTGAGCCAAGTTTTTATAAGCTGGAGGTTTATGTGTTTGTTAGGCCAGGGAGCCTGAGTGTTGAAGGCGAGGAGCCTGTTGTTGTATATGTAATCATGCAGAACAATTAATAAAATATAAACACCGCCATGTGTAGACCGACCACAATGAATGAGTGAAGGAGGACTAAGAATCCATAGAGTGGGCAAGGAATTAGGGGCTGGAAGGTGGGAAAAGGGGCTAAGTGTTGAGCCTTGGGGGCTTAATCCTGGGAATAATATTTTAATATTATCCCAAAAGACATGTGCATTTTATGTTTTATCCTAAGTTTCTGGCAAGGGGAGAACATACAAGGGAGATGCGTGCTGGTGGAACGCATGTAGTTTCATGGGTGACAAGTGTCAACCCTAACGCATGCGAATAAAATGCCTAGGGTGAGCGGTGAGAAGGGTTCCTCCCCCATTCTATCTAATTGTCTAAACGCGTACAGAGCCCTGGATAGTACTACCAACCCGACCCCTGCAGAGAACCTTCGTGCGTCCCTATGATTCGAAAAGTCTGTGTCTGGCTCTGAGAAAACTGGTGTGTATATTCCTTGAACAAGAAGCCTGCGTGGATTTGGGAAAGAGTCTGTGTTTGTTCTGGAAAGTTGGTACGCCCCTTCTCTATTCTAAACCGGGGAGTCTGAATCGACCCCTACGTGGACGACTCGTCACGCATCCCTGAGAATCCAGAGGGTGAGTCTATCCCATGTTGCCAAATTGAGAAAATGGAAGTGTCTCGTCCCTGCTAAGCCTGGTTATACTGTTGCACCTGTCTAGAGCTGCCCTGGGGTGTTCGTGTCTAGATTCTCGTGGATTTTGGTGCACATGTAGTGTTTGATCCTGTGTGGCTTGTTGGCCAGTTTGTACAACACTCTCTCCAGGTGAGAGAGGTAGTTGAAGTTGGAAGAATAGGTTTTTGGACCTGTGAGTGACTCCCTCCAGGTGAGAGAGTGCGCAGAGGAAGGAGAGAACTCCTTGAAGGAACCTTGTAGCTGCCATTGAGCCCGGAGACTTCTAGTCTGGCATTTTCCTGTAACCCAAGGCAAGGGATATTAGCAGTCGAAGGACTGTCCAGGTGACAGAGAAGGTGTATACTCCTAGGGTGGAACAGGCAAGTGGGGAAAGAGGGTTTGTGGGCAGTGAGTGTGGGAGGTTCCTGGGAGAGAATCCCTTCCTTGTGGTTGTGTGTTGTTTTCCCTATAACCTCAGCCTAGCCTAGGATTCCTTGTCTTGGGGTGGAGTTTAGTCCTAGCTCGGGGGTGACCCACTGTTGAGCTGATGAGTAGTGTGTTCTAAGGCTGGGAGGTTCGTGGAAGACCTGCACTTGGTTGGTGGATTCTACCACTGTTAAAAGATAAGTATCTAATTATGTTTTAATCATGTTTTGCATGACTCTACTACTTATGTTATCATGATTTCCGTTGTGTATATGAATTAGTATGAAATGTTATTGATTGTTAATTATGGCAGTAACTCATATGAATACTCTGTGTAGAATGTGTTTATTTGTTTAAATGCAAGGGATTTATAATACATGTATGAGTTATGTGCAAAGTGGTGTTATAGTATTCTTTTAATAGCGTTTAAACCTTGGTAGCCATAAAAGGTGCGCTACAGTTTGGTATCAGAGCCAAGGTTTCGACACTGATCCTAGATGGGCCAGTGGAGCAGTCTTTGGACCAAGAATGCGAGGAGATATTGGGTCTGGAAGGCCAATTTTGGACCCTGGTTTGCTCCAAAGTGTCAAGGAGTTACTTGACGAGTTTTTAAAGCTCAGGAGGTATAGCGACGTTATGAAACTGTAGCCAATGTAGTATAAGTCCACAGGGAGAGAGGACTCCACACCAGAAGTGTAGGAACTTTAGGATCTATTCGGGAGGGAAGGTGAACCCTCGTGACCATTAGATATGGAAAGTGTGCACGGGGTTTAAATCCCTTTGGAATTGCACACGAGTGTGGAAATCGCGATACGCGAAATTCTGAATTAGTTAGGAACCGTCTGAGCCGTCAGATCTCGGCTGGAAAACCCGACAGCTGTTGGATCTGTCAGGAGATATCCGAGGGTTAAAACCCCAGTGAATAGGGGATAAATCCCTGAAATAGATCTAGACCGTCCGAACAACGGAGGCCATGTGTCGTGAGATTTCCCATTTCGGGAAATCGAGAATTGCGGAATCAGGAATCATGATGACGAGGGCTCAGGATTTTTCATGGTGAAAAACCTGGGATAGATCTGAATCGTCTGATGGACGGAGGTGATGTGTCGAGAGATTAACTGCATCGGGAAACCAGGGATCGAGATTTTGGGAATCCCGTGATCGAGAGTTCGGACTCTCGTGATGATAAACCCGATGAACGGACGAGATTATTTCGGAGGATCTCAGGGTCTGTGACGACCGTTANTAGTGCTGAAGTAGACTAGAGAACCAGGGTCCCATGGATAAGTGTGAACCATAGTGATGAAGTAGACTAGAGAACTAGAGTCCCATTGAGAAATAAAAGCCACCATGATGAAGTAGTCCAACAACCATTGTAAACTAGGGTCCCATGTCCAAGTGCTCATGTGAAATCCACACAGAAGATATCGACATCCAATAACCAACTGAAAATGATGCTCCCAATACTGACACCTATCATGTGGATCCAAATAAGAATATCCAGCCACATAGTGGGAAAGGGTCAACGTTGAATCTGGAAGGAAAAATACCATTGTAGAATATGCAGGTTGGACGTTGGTAGTAATAACTATCTCCTGATGTGGGACATTTATGTTCTCTACAGAAGGTGGAGTAGAGTCAACAAATAAAATATGGAAGTGGTTTTCATCCCAGAAATGACAACTATCCATATACCAATCATCGCAATCGGCCTCAAAATATTACCAAGCATATGTTTTTTTATTATATTCATCCCTAAGGTCCTCCATAAGAAATATATCCTGCATGTTATCCAATGAATCTTGAATACTACGAAAACTATCATTGAGGTTGTTTGTGAGACCATCTACAAAGTCATCCAATCTGTCATTCAATGTGTCAAGCAATTAGGCTTTGAATGCTTCAGTAATATGTAGAATTTCTTTGAGGGTTTGAGAAGAAATAGCTATCTAAGAACCCTATGAAAATTTATGAACTCTGCAGTCCTGCCACCGTCATGAAAAAACCAAAAAAAAAGAACAATAAATTACTGCAGAAAATCGCGGCATTTTCCGAAAAAACCCTGAAAAACTGTTGAATTTAAAATGCTCATAACTTCACTTTTCGGACTTTGTTTCGACTGATTTGTTTTTTTAAATTGGGTGAAATTTTGAGAGGAACTTAGATATGTATTTTTTTTGGGAAAATTAGGCCTCCAATTTCTACCGAAATAACAAAAATAGCATCGTCGTCCGCGGAAAAAACTCTGAAAATTTTACAGATTTTAAAACTTCAATATCTTGACTTCCCGAACTCCGTTTCGAACGATTTTGTTTTTCAAATTGGGTGTTTTTATAATAGAAAATCAGATATTCATCCTTTTTCTGCAAATTTTTCACATTAATATACTGAAAATTTCTGGACTGTCGCGGCCCTCTTTTTTCTTCTCCAAAAAACAAATCTGCAAAAATAAAAAATATTTTCCCATAATGTCTGCCAAGGAAAGTGCTATGATACCACTTGTTAAGAACCTAAATATATCTACAAATATAATCACCACAAATACCGAATACACAAAATATCTACAAATCAATATAGAAGAAACCACACTTTATTATTACCAAACCCTTGAGGTAGGGCAACACCATACAATGGATCCTATTATGCAAGGGATCCTCTCCTATTCACTTACCTCTTCGAGGGGGGATCCTTCTATTGAGATACCTCTACAAATACAATAATTATCTTCATGTCCCATTACATTTCTTGAACTCATTTATATAGTGCTACCATCACCTAAGAACATACTAGAGGATAAATCTTCTAGAAAACCTTCTAATAAGTCCTCTTACATTTATTATTTATTATATCTAACTATCCTTTTATTATATCTAACTACCCCTTTATTATATCTAACTACCATAGTGGGCCTTATTTAATAATATAGTGGACCTAGTCCACCTTA
>SNQJ01S0061756.1:10444-28499 GCA_010110895.2 Picea sitchensis | reverse complement strand
ATGTTATCGATTGGAATGTGATTCAGGTGGAACCAGAAGGTGTCCTGCATGTGCATCCTATGCGCATATTGGACAGGAAAAGCAAACAACTCCGGAATCGAGATATAGAGCTTGTAAAAGTCCAGTGGACCTAGTACGGTCCTGAGGACGCGACATGGGAGCATGCAGATGTTATGCGGGCAGAGTACCCGCATCTTTTTGAAATCTTTTGAAAAGCTTGCAGATGATGTGTAGAGTTGCACTGAGGACAGTGCAAAAATAAGGGGAGAAGAATTGTAGTGTCCCCAAGGCCGAGCCCCATTGTAAACCATGTTCTGAAATGAATTGTAATTATGTTTTATAGGCTGGTGAGCCAAGTTTTTATAATCTGGAGGCTTATGTGTTTGTTAGGCCAGGGAGCCTGATTGTTGAAGGCCAAGAGCATGTTGTTGTATATGTAATCACACAGAACAATTAATAAAATATAAACACCGCCATGTGCAGACCGACCATGATGAATGAGTGAAGGGGGAGTAAGAATCCATAGAGTGGGCAAGGAATTAGGGGCTGAAAGGCGGGAAAAGGGGCTAAGTGTTGAGCCTAGGGGGCTTAAGCCTGGGAATAATATTTTAATATTATCCCAAAATACATGTGCATTTTATGTTTTATCCTAAGTTTCTGGCAAGGGGAGAACATACAAGGGAGATGTGTGTTGGTGGAACGCATGCAGTTTCATGGGTGACAAGTGTCAACCCTAACGCATGCGAATAAAACGGCCAGTGTGAGTCATGAGAAGGGTTCCTCCCCCATTCTACCCGATTGACTGAACACGTACGGAGCCCTGGATAGTACTACCAACCCGACTCTTGCAAAGAACCTTCGTGCATCCCTGTGATTCGAAAAGTCTGTGTCTTGCTCTGAGAAAACCGGTGTGTATATTCCTTGAACGAGAAGCCTGCGTGGATTTGGGAAAGAGTCTGTGTTTGTTTTGGAAAGTTGGTACGCCCCTTCTCTATTCTAAACCGGGGAGTCTGAATCGACCCCTATGTGGACGACTCGTCATGAATCCTTGAGAATCCAGAGGGTGATTCTATCCCGTGTTGCCAAATTGAAAAAATGGAAGTGTCCCATCCCTGCTAAGCATGGTTATACTGTTGCACCTATCTGGAGCTGCCCTGGGGTGTTCGTATCTGGATTCCTGTGGATTGTGGTGGACGTGTAGTGTTTGATCATGTGTGGCTTGTTGGCCAATTTGTACAACACTCTCTCCAGGTGAGAGAGGTTGTTGAAGTTGGAAGAACAGGTTGTTGGACCTATGAGCGACTCCCTCTAGGTGTCCGAGTGCGCAGAGGAAGGAGAGAAATCCTTGAAGGAACCTTGTAGCTGCCATAGAGCCTAGAGACTTTCGGTTCAGCCTATTCCTGTAACCCAAGGCAAGAGAGATTAGCAGCCGAAGAACTATCCAGGTCACAAAGAAGGTGTATACTCCTAGGGTGGAATAGGCATGTTGGGAATGAGGGTCTGTGGGCAGTGATTGTGGGAGGTTCCTGGGAGAGAATCCCTTCCTTGTGGTTGTGTGTTGTTTTCCCTGTAACCTTAGCCTAGCCTAGGATTCCTTGTCTTGGAGTGGAGCTTAGTCCCAGCTCGGGGGTGACCCACTGCTGAGCTGATGAGCAGTGTGGTCTAAGGCTGGGAGGTTCGTGGAAGACCTGCACTTGGTTGGTGGATTCTACCACTGTTAAAAGATAAGTATCTGATTATGTTTTAATCATGTTTTGCATGACTCTACTGCTTATGTTATCTTGATTTACGTTGTGTGTATGAATTAGTATGAAATGCTATTGATTGTTAATTATGGTAGTAACTCATATGAATACTCTGTGTAGAATGTGTTTATTTTTTTAAATGCATGGGATTTATAATACATGTATGAGTTATGTGCAAAGTGGTGTTATAGTCTTCTTTTAATAACGTTTAAACCTTGGTAGCCATAAAAGGTGCGCTACATATATGACGGTCCAAAAATCTTCGGCACTTCGGTGCTTTGGCCCTTCAGTGCTTAGATCCTACAGATGGGATCTGTTCCTCTCCTTTGTGCTTCCTTTGTTCATTGAATGCTGATCTAATGGTCCAGGCTCCTCGCCAAAACCGATCTTATGGCTATTTTCGCTCCTCCTCCTGAGCTTTCAAATTCCTCTAGATTAGAGGATTTTCTAAGTATTCAAAGGCCCAGCCTTTGTTCCTCCTATGAGTATGTCACTTGGACATCGTCTGCACTTTTGAAAAGTACTTATCTCTTCTGGTATTTAAGACTTGGAATAAGTCCTACTCTTGTTTCCTCTTAGCACTATCTCTTCTGAGCTTCAACTACTCGGACCTCGAAGGTCTCTGTCCCTTTTATTCCTTAAAGGGATGTTTTTTCCCTCCTGGAAAATTTCTCTCAAGCACTCCTTACTGAGATGCAAAGTGTTCGGTAACTTTGTGAGTGTCTCCTAAGTGCTCTATAAATTCACCTTTGGGTTTTTGGTCACTCCAACACGTGAATCTCTCGAAGCGTGGACTCCAAATCTCATAGATCATATGGTCGAGAAGGATCCCGATGGATCCAGAGATCCACGATCCAGATTAACTTCGGTACTTTGAGACTTTGGGGATTTTTACTTACCTTACGACAAACTCACAGTTCGCCGAACTCGAGAAGTCCGGAGAACTCAAGGGGTTAACTCATGCACTCCTTTATGTATCCAATGGTCACAACGGAAATCGGCTCTTTTTAAATAGTTTCTCATTCATTCGTCATTCGAACAAAGGATCCTTCCCTTTCGATACTTCAATCTCGCTACTCTTCCTGAGCTTTATTAGCTCTAAAATAATTAAGAGATTTTCACTCTTTCTCTTGGACGTAACACTTGGAAGAATCCTTTCGCTCACCCCTTACATTCATTCCTCAAATCTAGAACTTAAGTGGTTCTTGATCTTTGTTTACTCACAGAGAGCCTGTGCATACGTTCACTATCCCTCCTGATCTTTAACAGACTCTATCCTCCAAGGGACTCAGATTGACTAGGAGGGTCGACATGCATACATGAAACTATGCCCAAGGTCGATGAACTCACAGTTCGTGGATCTAGCTTAAGCCCCCACATGATGTAAGCATCTACGAGTATAAAACATATCCCATCCATATAATTTCCTACTTGCCTAATTATACAATCAAGCAGACACCAAAAAGGGTTATAGTATAAATCACTAAGCCAACATATCTATCCCTGCAACATTCATAGGATATCCAACTTTAATTCACAGTACCACTTAAATACACAAGATATGTGATTTACTTATCTATTCCAGGTGGTAGCCAACTAACTGACTATGAGTGTTCATCCTTCCACCCAACCATAGGCTCATAGAAATTCATTCTTATCACTCTGGCCACCCCCGTGCCAAGCCATGATATCACCAAGGAACTCTTGCAGTTCTCAAGGGATCTTTCTCTGTTTCAGCTTCTACTCGGGTTCTATTCTCTGCAAACTTTCAGAGATTTCCTTCTCTATTATGGCCTCGACGAGGTTTATCAGATGCTCACTCAGCATCAAGCTCGCGGCCTTCTCATCATTATCTGTCAGAGAGCTCTGCACATTCTCATTATCCATTTGTATATCTTTCTTCCATGATGGTTCTCGACCCATCATGTTCCTTCTATCAGAAGAGAACTCCGGTCAGCTTGGCTTGTCATACCCAGAGGTACTTCGGGTTGACATTTTGTAGTTTTGGCCATGCTTCCATTCATGGGAGTGGTTGATAATTCAACCACTGGTCCTTTCTTCATTAATTTATTTCTCTCCTTGGGATCTAAAGGAGGTTCATTATCCTCATCAAGGGAATTTGGGGTTATTTGATATAATGACCCTCCCTTATAGTTTTCACATTCTTTCCTCTAGTGATATCATGGCCAGTACTTTCAAGGATTCACCCCCACGGTCAATTATTGGCAACTCAAACAATAATACATTTACACTGTCCACATGCCTTAGCATTGTAAATCCTATTTTATGATTAATTACAAGTTGGGGGAAACAGGGGTGTTACATCATAGCTCCACTATGTATTTTTCGTGGTTGCGATCAGTTCATGTCATGGAGGTATGGATCCACATTGTATCTCTAGTGGCCATACCCTTAGTCAATATTTTCATGGATCTGCAGTGTATTGCTCAACAACCATGATTTGATTCAACTTGTATTCCGAGCATAGGTATGCATGCCTTGGGAATGGAACATATATGTATATTGATTGATGATTGTTTGCAGCTTCTGTCAAGTTCTCCTACTCCAACACCCTTGCATTGAATAATTTGCAAAGTGTTTTGACCATCAATTTCTCTTCTGACCTCCCACTTTAAGTGGAATTTGTTACACATCAAAATGTCACACTTAAGTGTCGCACCCTAAGTGTTGCAAGTGTCACAAAGTGACGTTTTCACCTTGTTAAGTGTTGCATGCATAGTCTAAATTGTCGCATGCACCTTACTAATTTTCACATTCACTTTGCTAAGTGTCGCAACCCATTGACGCCATGAAACACATTCTTCACATTACCTAAGTTAGTTTGGAAGAGAAAAACCACCATTTGAAGTCTGGAAGCATACTTTTTACTTGGAAAATTTGACCATTTTGGGGGATTTATGAAGGGTGGCTCTCCTCTACTCATTCTTAGGGAGTGCCAACACTCCCCCTGCCTTTCTTAGGGGTCACCAATGGCGCTATGTATCTCACTCAAAGGGAGCGCCAGTGTGGTTAGATAAAAATATGGTACATCCCAACTTTTATTAAGGGAGGAGGTTTTTTTGGGTCAATTCTTATCCTATGGACCTATCTTAGGATCAAATCCTAACTCATGGAGCCAATCCTCAACCATTTCCCTTATTATATCATGGTGGTTGAGCCTCCCAATCCTATAAATTGAAGGCATTTTCAAGGTGAAGGTGCAAGGAGAGCTTGGAGAAGTTACTACATCATTGAACATGATTTGTAAGTACTTTCCATTGGCTTTCCAAATAATATAAACTTGGCCTAGTCCCTTCAATTTCATGTGTTATACATTTTATTGTCTATTGTTGTTTCAATATTCATAGATATATCAACTTTATCTAATCACATAAGAGTAGAAGGAAGAGTTTCTTTGTTGTTATTTGAAGGACTTCATCTACGTTGAGGAGATTGGAGATCAAGCCCAAGGATTGGAGCAGCGAGGATGAACATCGAAATAAGGTACGCCACACTCTTCTTCTCTCTTGCATTATTGGTTGAGTTAGATTTAAAGGGACAGTAGAAACCATTTGTTTTATTTTGTATTTGGACCAAAGAAGGGGTCTTGGTCCAAAGGGGATCTTAGTCTGTTCGTAGGGTAATATTTCTCATAACATAGATTCCATTTATGAGGCTTACTTAGAGAAACGAATTGAGTATGAAAAGAGGAAATTTTAACACCACATCAGCCTAAGTAAGGTTTAAGGGGTCGAGTGTCTTACAAAGTGGTATCATAGTGGAGTTCAAACACTAGGCCTGGATGGGCCAGAAATCAGTCATAGGACTGGTATAACAAGGCCAAGATGACCCTGTTAGAATGACCTTTTCTACATTAAAAAGATTTTTCATTATCTACACTAACTCCTTGAGAAGAAGGATTGCAAATTGAAACTTTTGTCTCAAAATTCCTTACAACAAAAAATTGTCGTGTTGATTGCAACAACATGATTATATTGTTTCTCTGTTGGACTGAGGACTACTCCTACAAGAGTGAGAATATGTTTATAAGCATTAATGGATGAAAATGGATAAATATTGTTAAGGGATGCTTAAGTTCAAGGAATGAATGAATTGGTGGTTTTGATGGTTTTCTATATAAGGGATAAGACCCTTATGGAAAGTTCCTTGTGGTTAAAGGAATTTAGTATGGGTTGTTGGAACCCTGGAAATTACAATCATTGCTTAAATAAAAGACTATACATGGTATTTATAATTCCTCATGATTAGGGGACTTATGGGAAAATTTGTAAGGTCAATTTTCTGGACCTGTAATGAATTAAAACTTATTGTTGGGATATCTAGTTAAGCAAAAGGAAAAGGAGTCATTTGGACTATTGATAATCCTCATAAAAGAGGTGAAATAACATGAACACATGAGATAATTTATGAACTCATGCTTGTACAAAAATGTGTACATGCCTATTGGCATGAGTTACTATTTGTTTATGCATTAAAATGTAAGATGTGGATATGTTGTAATGCATATGTTAATGAGTAAGAATGTATGTAACATGAAAATAGACATATTATAACCTGTGGTGGGTTGTAAAGTATGGTCTATTGATGGGCCAATTTGATCAATAATGACGCGATGTCAGCAGGAGAGTTAATGACATGAATGAAATGTTGATAATGTTGTTGTTTATTTCCTTATGAAGATAGGGTTGTAATGACTAATGAGGGACCGATACAAGGTCTAATAAAGGAAGTGCTCGAGCATTTCTATATGACCAATGGTCATATTGACATGCAGATGTGGATGGTAGCAATATAGATATGGCTTGGTAGGCTCAAGTGGAAATAAGAGGTAATATTAAGAAAGGATTTCCCTGGAAGAGGTTTGTTGACTAGAAATGGATTGTGGCATGAAGAGAAGTTAGAATGTTTGTCATCATTCCTTGGGTAATGTTGTAATTACCTAGTTTGTGTATTTTTTAATTCGATTGGAATGCTTTTATAGCGGATGAGAAAGAGTGATCTCTCATTGGTTATTATCTTGTAAAGAGGAAAGTAAGGCAAGGGGTGTGCTTTCCTAGACTGAATAATGTCATGAATGCACGATTGACCCTATGTTGGAGGGTTTGAGTATGTTTAAACAATAGCTTGAGGAAATATGCCACTCCTCAGAGAGAGACAATATGAAATACTGAAAGAGAAAATGATAAAGAGTGTTATGTTATTGTGATAGAAAGAAATATGATGGTACCTTTGAGAATTGCATGAAGATGATTGTGAACAATAATGAATAAAATAACTTGTACATAAATATGGATACGAAATTGTAAAGTGTTCCTATGCTAGACACAACATGTTGATGCATGTGGTTAAGTTTATGAAAGAACAGTGTGAATGCAATTGATGGAATGAATTTGCATGTGTGAATGCACAATCTGAATGTGTAATGAGAATGTATGTTTATATTCCTCAAGGAATATTGGGTAAGAACTATGAAATGAAAAGGTTGAGGATGACTTCAGATTGAAATCATTTCAAGAAATGATGGATGTACAACAAGAGGGTTGCATGTTAATAAGTACCTCGTGGAGGGAATGTGAAAAGAAATATGTTAGGAGATCAAAGCCATAACATTAATGATTGTTGAGAATTGGACAATGAACTGCAAGGTCTAATTGTATAAGAATCATGGATTACATTTTAAAACATAATGCATGAGTGGAATAATTGCATATAATAAGACCTTAGTAATCCTGACTTCATTTGGTGTAAGTGCATAATGCACTGACTGATAATTGAGTTATGAATTAATATTAATGATGAAGTATGTTCTTTATGTCCAAGAAAGGTCGAGATGAACTTGACTGAGACTACTCAAGAAAGAGAGGAGGCAGATCCGAGAAGAGGGATAGATTGCAAAAGCAAAGAAGGAGAAAAGGAGGAACACTTTGCTCCCCTTAAAACTATGAATTGTGTGGCATAGTTGTATGCTTGAAAAAGAATAGCTGAGAAAACAAGTACAGCTGGTGAATCGAAAATGGAATTAATAATTATATTTAAATGAATGAGCTTCATTAAGCCATGATCATGCAAAGGCAGTAAGGCCTTGGGAATAGTTCAGTTAAGTTGAGAGTTCCATGATTGTGCAAAGGAGTTGGAAAGAGGGAAAATCCCTTGACTCCTTTCTTGTTGTTTGATATGTTTCTCTGAGATGAGAAAACTAATATGTTGGTTATGTGTGGATGTTTCCAACATAATAATAATGATAGTTGTATGAATGTAGAGACAGTTGTAGATTTGTTTATGGTTACACTCAGAAAAACATTGAGAATGATGTGATGGAGTGCATATAGATATGCTAGGACATATCTAAGAAATGTTTTCTATTTTTAATGTTGTGGTACATGCATTTTGTTTAACATGACAGTCGATATAATTGTAACTGTGATGATGCATGTTATGTGTAGGAAAAGATTGGAGATGTTGGGGGTAAACACAAGAAATATATCATTAAAATATTGATGAAGGGGCCTTAGGAGTTTCCATGAAGAACCACTAATGAGGTAATGTCATAATGGTGTTGGCATCGAGACATGTATAAATACTTCATGCCTATGTAGCATGAGGTTTGAAAGGGATTGGGTAAGAGTCCCTTCTAAAATAGTTTATTATCCTACTGATATGCATGTGATTTTAAGTGGTTATTGTAAGCCATTGATACCCAAGAAGGGTATGATTCAGGAAAGAAGAACCTGAAGGACAGAGGGAGGAATATTTGAAAATCAAGGATGATTGAGATCCTTGCAAGAAAATTCATGCACAAAGTGTCATGAATACATTGACCAATCGGGGATGATTGGGAACAAAAGTGTTCATAAGAAGCACAATGATTAAATGCATTGAGGAGATGCATGTTGTAAGAGAATGGGCATGTATAAGATTTCCCATTGTGGAATAATTATATTCCAATACTCTAACAGAGTTATAGAATGGTAAAGAGAGGAATTGGGTGGCCATGAATATTGGTACCTTGAGTACTAATAAAGAAAGAATGATTGAATGCATTCATATGAAACTTTTATTTCATATTATATTATGTTGATTTGAGGTTATCATCAGTTCAAAGAAGGAAATATAGTTATGTTTTAATGATGAATATGGATAGAGAATCAATGTGGTGAGAGGTTGGTTGAATCCCAACACACCATGGCAAGGTATCTGATATGAAAAGTATAGTAATATGAAATCAATGCAAGGGTGCATTGTGTGTGAACGTGGTCATGGACATTGGCACATTGATTAAATTCATGTAATGTTTGATTACATTTGGAAAAGATTGGATGTTGAAATAATGCATGTATAAGGAAAGATATTCCCTTTTTCTTTATATCATTAAATAGATGGAAGTGATTTGATTGTTAGTATGCACAGTTCTGAAATTGTTTGGAATCCACTGCAACTATGCAATGAAAATGCAATCTGCATGAGAACTGACAATTTGTTTGACTGTGTGAAAATGGAAATGCATGAAGAAGGGTCTTGGATATGGAAGTATTGTAAGATCATAAGGAATACCAATGCTTGTTGAGCCAAATTGTTATGAGAAGGAATATCTCATACTTGTGAATCTGGTTCTTGTGTGGAACGGATCTAAAAATGAAAATGTGGAATTGGAAATCTGTGGGTAACAGATTTGAAATTTTTGATAAATTGATGATAACATCTCATCAATTATTGTATGCATGTGATATAGGTGAGATAAAATATCTATCCTAGAGGGACAGATGACGGTTGTCAATATGGAAAGCATGGAAAAGGTTATTGTTGTGACGTGAGAACCATGTGATAAGCCATGATCACCATAAAGAATGTTGTGTTGTGTTAAAAAAGGACAGAGGGACTCCTCATTAGAGAAATCCATAGGGACACCTTGGATTTAAGACTCGGTGAAGTCTTTGAAAATATTCTTGTGTGAGAAATCCTTGGCAAACAACATGGATCTCCCGAGGGACTATATAGTAGAGAAGGGGATGCTTGAGCCTGAAGGTGAGTGACTCCAAGGAAGAGGAGACTTTGATAACTCTTGTTATCTTTTGATTGGGGTCATGAGAACAATGGGTATGTCAAGGGAAAAACACTGGGCCAAGTAAATACAACAGTCATATGAATGAAAATCCATGAACTACATAGATAATTATTGTGTTGATGTAAAACATTTTCTCTTGAATTATGAACAACAATAAAGAAAATTATGAGATTGTGATTAATATGCTTGTTGTTTGAAATTGTTGTAGGTATGTGCTAAATTCCAAGGGTTTGAAAAGGACCAGACCAAGAAAATGAACAACATTGTTGAAGCGACTGAAAGATGAAGGCATGGTAGGTGTTGTTGAGATGCAAAGAACACCGAAGATGGTGTTCCTTTAAGGGGGAGGGGATTGTAATACCCATGTTTCCCCCATCTTGTAATTAATCATGGTTGATGATTTCCATGCAATGGCATATGAACATTGTAAATGTATTATTGTTTGATTAAAAATGCCAACAATTGATTGTGGGATGAATCCTTGAAAGTATTGGCCATGATACCATGAGAGGGATTAGTAAGGGGGCAGAGAAAGGGGATCCAAGTGTAAATGATCTGAATCCACCTTGATGAATAATGTGGAGGAAATAACCATAATTTTATCTAACTTCCAGTAGAAGAAAAATAGTTAATGAGAAGAGGGTTGGTATTTGAACAAAAAAACACCCTCAATGAATAGAAGCATGGAATACCTAGCTAATAGAAAAAAGATTCATCCAAAGGTACAACAGAGTACCAATTCTGCAGCCCTAAATTGACCCCATGAGTTCCTTCTAACAGGATAAAAATGAGAGGATGGTCGAGAACCTTCCCAAGTGATTATGTGTAGGGGATGCATGAATGGGGGTCTCGGAAGGAGAACTCGAGGATATTTTAGGATAAAGAAGAAGAATAAGAACAACTATGAGAAAAAAATAGGGAGACGAAGGAATTTTTGTCAAAGAGGAAGAAGAGAATATAGGAGTGCATGCTGGAAAAAGATATAGAACTAGAAGGGTGGTTCTGGTTGAAGAGATAACTAAAAAATATATATTTGGTCTAAGAAGAAAATAGAGAGAGAGAAAGGGTGTTGGCGTGAGAGGAAAACTCGTGCAACATAAGAAAACACCTATGAGGAGTAGATGAATACCATACATAGGCAAGGAGACATGAGTCTCAAAGGAATGATCTGGTTACAGGACTGATCGGAGAGTCTAGGAACCCAACCTGAGCTAAGAGGCTAGGATCTTGATGATGGAAGGCATTTGATAATCCTCGAAGAGACCTAATCTAGGAGGGGTGAGGAATTATCTACAAGTGGTGGTGTGAAGGAGAGTGAACTTCACATTCCAATCTTCCTAAGGACCTGAGAGAGATTGCTTGTTGGTATCATGGCTTGGCACCAGGGTGGTCTGCTGCCAAAGTCACTAAGTGAGAAGAGCTTATGGTTGGGTGAAAATTCGTACACCCATAGTCACTTGGTTGGCTACAACTCATGAAATAGATAAGTGTTATTTTACTCTATGTAATTGAATGGAAACAAAGGATTGATGTTTGTGATTGTGTTGTAAATGTGTATGCCTAGTTAATGGATTGATGTTGTTCCATTGGGAAGCCTTAATACTTATATGATTGAGTAATGGAATGGAATTTCTTGTGTATTACACATTTGAACAGGAGAACCCTGTATTTTATCTGGAATGAAAATAACATTTCATAATAACATAATGGAAGTAAATTTATGACTAAAGGCATGAACTTGGAAGGGGCTTGATAAGCAGGTGTATGTACTTCTAGCATGCATAGTAATATAATTATTGTAATGAGTTTCCTTCGAGAAGGAACAAAATTTTTAATATAAGAAACAAAGGATAAATCCTTAGAAAAAGGAAGTGTTATAACCTTTATCCTCAAAAGTATGATACCCTAATCCATAACAGTGGCTTGAGAGAGGTATTTTTGTATTTCAGAGAGCCTTAATATCTTGTGGAGAAATTCCCTTCCATAGTATGGATGGCTCGTGGAACCCAAATATATACTTAAGTGGTGAAGAGAGAATTCCTTAATGGTATCGAAGCAAGGAGAGATCCTTTAATGGTCAAGTAAATCCTTGAGGAAATCCATGAAATCGGTTAAGTCCAAGATCAGATTGTTTTCTTGTAACAAGACTATGTGCTTGAGTTGGGAGGATCTACAGTCGTTGGATTGGAATGATGAGTAGATCATGGCCCTTCATCAGGAAATGTGTCGTCATCGGGAATGAAAAAGTTCCAAAGTCTAACAACGATGATGAAGAAGACCTTGAGATAAAATGACGATCACCAATCCGTCAGGAGTGATCCTGATGAGATATGGATTGTTTATTCTAGTGGCATTGTCATCGGAAGTAGGAGATTGGCAAGGTTGAGTGTTTTTCCATAGAGTGTCAACGATGATAGGGGTTCAATGGTTAATGAGAAATGTCGATCAATGTTGAGGAAAGAATGAATCTTAACCACAGATTTATTGTAGGCTTCATTCAAGTGATGAATGGTGAAGGTGATGTCATGATGATGAGGATTGTCAGTGTGGAAGTAAGTGTGTCCCTTGAGATGATGTGTGTTGACATTTGAATTGGCCAATGGGTTGAGAGTGGGACCTAGTTGATCATAATGGTCCTTAGTTCATCACCTTTAAACCCCAACCATCAAATCTACAGGCCGAAATATCTTATCCCTCAGTTGGGGAAATCATCGTCGTAGGGAGTAGATGATTGGTAAAGTGAGTGATAGCCCATAGTGTCGAACATGATAGTGGTTACAAGAAAGAATGAGGGTCATCGATTCACTGGAGGTAATGATGATGAGATATGGACCATCGAATCCATATGTTTCGTCGTCGGAGCCTGGAAAGTTGGTAATGTTGCATGTTTTCCAAGAGTGCCAACAACGACGAAGACTTGGGAAACAAAAGTCATAGGATTTGTTGGGAGGTTGATTGGTAGTCGTATGATCATTATTGGATACATGGAACCTTATATATATCCCCTTTAGATCCTAGTAGTTGGATCTATGGGCTAAGAGATCCTAGCCGTTGATCCCATGGACCAAGCTCGGGACAGGTTCTTTCACCCCAGTGGCTCAGTGGTTCGGTGTCCTGGTACACCAGTGGGTCAAAATTCTGGGAAGGGTTTTGGCCTTCCCTTGTTAACCTGTGAGAAGGGGAGGATGACATCATACGAAGAAATCCATCCAATGTGTTGTGGACAATTGTCAGCACCTGAGTGGAGGGACCCTATGCCTGGCGGTGACATTTCATATCGTAGGTGGTCCATGTGGAAAGTAATGATTGTGCCACGTGTCATGGGGATTTGGAATTTTGAGGAAGTGATTCATGATGCAATATGAGTGCAATGTGCCATCTGACATGACAGAAGGATTGTGTGTACTTCCACGATAGCAGGTACATGGTGGAAACATTGGTAGAAGTGATAGGTGAGTGGACGATGAGAGACTATGGGCCTCAGATCCATCGGAGGACTCATATCCATCATTGGATCTATTAGGATCATTTTTATGAAGGAATACCTAAGGACATAGGGGTCATAAATTTGACGAAGATCGAAACGAAGGATTTGGACCGTTGATGAGTGAGAAAGTGTGGTGTAATGATAGTCATCTATCATGGGATTATCGTCGTCGATAATGAGTAGTTGGTGAAGTTTGGGTGTAGACTCAAAAGTGTCGATGACGATGGAGGTTAGAGGATCAACGATAGTTGTTGATCGGCAGGCAAACAAGGAAGGAATGGAATTAGTTGATCTGTCATGGATCCCACATAACCACATAAGAAGAGGTTAAGGGATGGACATTAATATTTGTGCATGATGGAGGTGTCGACAAGGTATAAGTCGTTGATTTCTATATCCCGAGAGTTTTTGGATCCGAGGACTGAGCCCATTAGAGTTTTTTATCAGATCTTGGAAGTTGGGGGACTTATACTTTCTAAGAGAAGAACCATGATGACAACAAAGGATGGCCTAAGTAAATGGGGTCTATGATCAGGAAGACTCGATGAACCAAGTGGTAGATGCCACATCAGTGCCATGTCATTGCCACATCGGATGGAATGAATGAAAATCATCCTCATGGATGCCATGTGGCAAGGAGGTGGTTGTTGGCCAATGAAGGTCTGTAAACTTTGAGAGGCTGTAATGTTTGCTTTCGAGATCATAATTAGACATGCTTAGAGTTGTTGTAAATCTCTCAATGAGCAAATTCCATCTATGAGGCTTACTTAGAGAAATGAATTGAGTGGGAAAAGAGGAAATTTTAATACCCAATCAGCCTAAGTAAGGTTTAGGGGGTCAGGTGTTTTACAACACATATCCAAGTGAACTCAATTTTGTATAAGATATTAAAAAATAAATTTAAAATAAACTTTGTAAATAAAAGGTTATAAAATTTTGGAGGGTGTCATGTGATTTATAACATTCATTTTAGTACGTTCATTTTTTAGAGATTTAATTGTGTGTGAATTTTTGAAACGTTCGGCATTTGAGTGGATAATCCACCCATCATCAAGGACATATCAACTATAAGAACGACAAAAAATACAAAAGTAATATAGGAAGCATGAGCATTTGTTCAAACTGTCACCTAACAATTTTCACCAAGCACCTTCTTCATACAATTGGCTCAAGCACAGTAAAACCATCAGTCTATTGGTAGCGACAATGTTTGAAAAAATCACATTAAACAATATCTAGCAAGCAATGTCTCAAAATTGTAAACATGATCTTTACATCCAATTTGTTCTTATTTCACAAATTAAATTTACATAAAAACCAATAAGCTTCCTCTCCATTGCTACTAAACACTATAATAACCATATAACAATTGAATTAAGTTCTCCTCTTCATCTAATTCTAAATAAAATGGAAATGAATGGAAAATAGTGCAATATCTTAGTCTATATCGTATATCCATCAGGTATTCAGCGGCAAGTTTCACGAAACAAAGAGATATTGATAAAAACAATATTCAAGACAAACTGCATCATTCATCAAGCCACTTGCATCATCCATTCCTCTTAGTACCATACATGACTTATGTTAGGGTGAATTTCTCAAGGGTGAATTTCTCTTGTAATCCCATAATAATGAACGAGACTTAATGCTCAAGGGTGTAGCCACGTGGTGCTCTCGGATAGGACACTATATGAGCACATGATTGTGGGGCCACTCAAAGTGGTTTGGGCTCATATCGCTTTTGGGTTTGCAATCCATATCCTTTTGTGACGCAACACATTTTCCATACCATGGTTTCCATTATGGGACCACTTAATAAAATTATCGGTCGGGCACATTGCGTCCCCGCAATAGATTGTGGTTGTGGATCTAGTCATGATCTGAGATCTTTGGCACTGAAAAATAACACCTCCCAGAGGATGATCTAACATGGAGGCCTGACGTCACCATTTTGATGTGTCGCAAACAGAGAGGTGGCAAATGTCATTCGAAAATAGGCTAGAGGCATGTATGAGAATTCTTGAAAAAGTGCCATGTGTCAGTGCTAAGTGGATTCCATGCATCTTGGCGCTCTGGGGCTTGAGCGCTAGTTACTTTTACTTTGGCTCCTATTTTAAACGTGACATGGGGACATGACCTCACGCTTATCCCATATGAAATTTTAGGATTTTTCATTTCGGGAGTCTTCACTCCACTTGATTCCAAATATCCCGATGCTCGAACTTGCGAAATGGCCTATCCGGATCTACGGTCATACATGTTTTGAATTTGACGGCCAGGATTTGCTTCCCTGAAAATCCTAGTCACTAGCCGCTCAATAGGTGCTTACCCTTCTTTATGGCCCCGCTTTCCATATGACCTCGGGTTGTGACTCTGGACCCAACTTCCAAGCATTTTGGGACTTCGTGTTTCGTGAACTTACGTCGTGCCCCATGCTAAAACCTCTTACTCATGAAACCGTGACTTCTATTGATATGTCGCCACATGTACTTCTATATCTATGGTCTAGATTTAACCCTTGCTTGACCACATATTTCTCGAGTATTTCACAACTTCACACTTCGCAAAGTTGGCGCTCTACCCCTTGCCAACTCTCTAAGTCGTGAATTCGTGAACTCGCTTATCTGTGGCCACATCCCACCTTCCAACCAATGGTTGGGATCCTTCACAAATCCTATCTGACATTAGACTTTGTGCAACTTTATAATCTCGATCGCCTGCTGGCTGCAAATCTGGATTTCGAATGGAATCTCCTCCGTTGAAAACTGAACCTGCTCGCTCGCTTGATTTGATTCCATATTAGACCGCTCTAAGTGTTTCTTTGTGCTCATGGTTGCAACCTATGGCCCATGACAACTTAATGTGATAAAATTTGGATCCATAGGGGATGGCATGCTCCCTGTGAGCTACCAAGAATGCCCAATTCCAGTGCCTTAGTTGTTGGGCTATGGAGTCTAGCTCAAAACTTTCACAGAAGAAAACAGGGAAATATGTACACTTCTTTACTTACAAAAAGAAAGCAAACACACATGCTCCAGAAGGAGCTTATTTATGTACAAACCTAAGCTAACTGATTTTTACAAAGTGTTAGGTGAAATAAAACTTCCACCATAGCCACCCAGACTGTCTGTTGCTATAATTATTTTCCTCACTGCAGATGATCCACAAAAGGTTATGGAAGTATGGCAGCATAATGAAAACACGGTTTGGAACACTGACTATACCCCCAAATGATGATAAGATGAAAAATTTTGCAGGCTCCAATGCTTTGGGAAAACACAGCTCCATATATAAGCCCACAGGGTCACAAAATTCATAATCAGGCATGCTCAACCGGTCAGAAATTACCTCCTTTATTTCATTATTTCTCACCTATCATTTATTGTTCTCAAAGTGTACAGGTGGGTGGAGAACTGATGCAATTTGGCTCATCCCGAGTGATACCTGCTTGTTTACGAGTTATGGATAGGAGATAAACTGCCCATTTAACTCCTTTTCTCCTTCATGGCTCTCCCAAGGATCCGATTCATAATCATCATAAATGGGAACTATGGAAAATATATGCTCTTTTATAGGCTCTGGGCAGGAGACAAGCTACACATTTTTCTCCTCCTTTTCTCCTTTATGGCTCTCCCAGGAATCAGATTCATAATCATCATAAACAGGAATCATGGAAAATTTATGCTCTTCGTCATTTTCACTAGGATATCCATTAAAAGGTGTTTTTTCTTGGTCAATATCTGACATCACTTCTTCATTATAAGCAGGGCTGCCAAGAACATCTGCTTCAAGGACCAGAATATCCTTTTCATTTTCCTTGTAGGAGCAGCAAGCAAAATCTGCCTCCAACTCCTTTATTCTTGCAAAAAATGATTTTATCATATTTATCAACTCCTCTGAGGTATACCCCTCATCCTCATAGTTTTCATAAGAATCAGTTATATCTTGAACACAATATTTATATTCCTCACAACAACTATGACATATTAACTCAGAGGAATAAAACTTCTGACAATGTCTAGTGTCCCCAAGGCCGAGCCCCGTTGTAAACTGTGTTTTGAAAGAAATTGTAATTATGTTTTATAGGTTGGTGAGCCAAGTTCTTATAAGCAGGATACTTATGTGTTATTAGGCCAGAGAGCCTAAGTGTTGAAGGCCAGGGGCCTACTGTTGTATATGTAATCATGCAAAACAATTAATAAATATAAACATCGCCATGTGCAGATCGACCATGATGAATGAGTGAAGGGGGACTGAACATCCACAGAGTGGGCAAGGAATTAGGGGCTGAAGGTGGGAAAAGGGGCTAAGTGTTGAGCCTAGGGGGCTTAAGCCTTGGGAATAATATTTTAATATTATTCCAAAAGAGAAGTGCATTATATGTTTTAACCTAAGTCCTTTTTGGAAGGACATGTGATTTCCAAATGGTGGGAGGCACGCACGTTGCAGGAACACATGCAGTCACATGGGTGACAAGTGTCAACCCTGTCCATGCAATAAAAGGCCGAGATAATCCATGTTGGGGGTTCCTCCTCCATGGGACTCACGGACTGCTAGAAGGGAAGGGGTCTGACTCTTGCAGAAAAACCCGCGTACATCCTCTGAACCGTCTGAACCTGCATTGAACCTTCTGTGGATTGTCTGTCACGCATTCCCGACACCAGAGCCTAAGTTTATCCTGGGTAGGGCAAATGGGAAACGACCATTCTGCCGGGGTGGAGAGAGTCTGTGTAATTCCCT
>SNQJ01S0061755.1:48608-76463 GCA_010110895.2 Picea sitchensis | reverse complement strand
AATATATATAAAGATGTCATGTAGTGTCACATAATCATAAGTTTTTAAGGAGGTACTTGATTTGTTTAGTAAGGCGATGGGTATGTCCTTCAGCCCACATAAGTCTCTTTTTTTAGAAGTAGGGTGGACAGGGGAGGAGCTCTCAGTGTTAAAAGAGATTTTCCCCTTTTAAGTTAAACTGATAGATGTTGAGTTTAAGTATCTGGGGTTATTCATTAAACCAAATTGTTATACAGTACCAGACTGAAGCTGGCTAGAGAAAAAAATTGAAAAAAGAATCTCGAATTGGAGCCATAGATGGCTTACCTTAGGGGGTAGTGTAACTCTTGTAAAATCAGTACTTGAAAGCATACATGTATAGTGACTGTCAATGGAAAAGATTCCAAAAAGCGTTCTCAATAAAATCAGAAGAAGGTTGTTTAGTTTTTTATGGACTGAGAAAAAAGTTAAAGAAAGTATACACTTGGTAAACTGGAAAAGAATTGTTAAACCAAGGAAGATAGGTGGGTGGGGTATAAAAAACATGTTCTCATTTGGAAAAGAATTGGCAGAAAAGATCTTGTGGATGTGCCTTATGGTTCCTAGACTTTGGAATGAAGTGGCACATGAGAAGTATTTGAAAAAGAAAACTGTTGTTGAGTGGTTCAGGAAAGGCAGGAAAGACTGGGCTGGTATGTCAAACTGTTGGAGAGATTTAACATCCTCTTTACCTATCATAATTAACTGTCTTGCTTGGAAGCTAGGAAATGGGTGGGACATTAAAATAGGAGAAGATCTAATGATTGGGTCATAGTCATATTACAAACTCTCAAAGAATTTCATAAGTTTTCTACAGTCAATTGGCATAAAATGTATGGCACAAGTAGGGTCATTTAAACATGAGGATTAAAACACATTAAGATGAAAGAAGGTAGAGACTCTTGGACTATATGGAGTTTAGAAAGAGGAATGGAATAAATATGTAAACGTCTTAGTTGGGTCTGGTTTTGAATTTGTAACATCCCGCTCTTGTGCACACCTGATGTGACTTGTTCTTTGAGGACACTTGCGTACAAGTGATCTGGTTCATTATATGATTGACTGCTTCGCCTATGGATTCTGATGATAATATTGTGGATTATGATGTCATGTTATGTTATTATGTATAGAAAGGTGTTTCTGACTAGTTTCTCCTGAGTTTGCAAGACTCTTGGCATATTGAGGATATTACTGGCATCGATGGACCTCCTTGGACTCCAGATCGAGTCAGGGAGTAGACTGTATATGGTTTGAGCATTTCTGTTATTTCATATGTGACATATGACTGGGTATATGATGATATGGTTTATAGATCACTGACATGTTTCATTGATGGATGCAGGATGATGATTTCTTGCTAATCAGACTCACATTTGGAGTAAAGTGGTCATGCACAACAACTAGAGATACTAAGGGAGAGGTGTGGCAACAACCCTGCCACAACCTACTAGCACTTCCTTCATTACTTGAACTGTAGGTTAACAATTACCTAGTTCAGGAGATCCACGATGTCATGAGGGAAAACTGAAACAGTCACTCACAAAGATTCTAAGGGGCACACATTAAGGCAGGGTCCTTATTCCTTAGAGGCCCTTAGTCTCCCACAAGGTTTCCTAGAAATTTTTTGAATCCAAGGGTTAGACGTCTACCAAAATCATTCAAAAGGCGAGTGTCACCCTTGGAGCACATAATGCATCTTGTAGGGCACGTCACATATATGAAACATGAATAAAGGTGAGTGGCACCCTTGGAGAACATAGTGCGTCTTGAAGGGAACTCCATGATTTTTAAACACATGTGAGTCAATGAACTTAGGTGCCTAGAAAACAATATCCTACATTGACATGGTCAGCCTTAAAATAATATCACAACTAGAAAGCGTAAGGTTATGCTACCAGATTTTTCTTGACTGATTTTTCTTGTGGGCGTTAGGATACCCAACTCGGTTAGAGAGTAGTAGCTCGACCTTGTGATGCGATTTGGGAGCTAGATTATTCTCTAGTTTGTGTGTAAGCCCCCTTTGCAGCTCGGGGGGCTCAACGAGAAGAGGAGTACCCCTAGAAATGGCTGGGAGGTACCGGTGAGGTCTTAGAGAATAACAAGTTGGGAGCTGGATGGAGTGCAAGTGCGAGACAACAACTTATGATTATTCACCTTTCAGTTACGGTACACATGTCTAAATTTCGAATTGGTAAAGCAATTTAATTTTGTATGTGGATTTATACTTAAATGGAATGTGGTAATGGTTTTATAGGTCTATGTCATGTGATAATTTATGGGTTCCCTACCTTTTTCATTTTGTTTCTTGTAACTTTTCCCATCTATAGATAGCGTTCACATCCGAACTCTGCCTTTGGGTTTCCACATATTTGAGAATGTTTTCCTTTTTCCTCAACTCTGCGTTTTTTCCAACCATAAACCCTCTGCTTTAATGCTTTGCCCACATAATTTTTTGAGGCCTTACGCTACCCAAGCATGTAAAGAGTATGGTATTTTTCAACTGATTAAGTGTTGTAAGGATTTCAACTCTGTAATGGATGTATTTCCCAAGTTGTTTTTAGAATACAAACCCATAATTTATTAAGTGTTCATGTTCTGTTTATGTTTAAATTCTAATTTTTTATTTCGAAGTATTTATTTTTTGGAACGATTTGGGGCTGTAGGATTATCTCAACCTTCCTGAGCACCTTTACGTTCATTTAATGTCTGTTCCTTGGGATTAACCATTCCTAAGATATTCGCTTCCTGTATTTGTAAATTCAATTTTTTTTCTTTCTTCCCATAATTTTGTTTTTCAGATCGAGGGTCAAGTCATATGTCGGATCCAGGACCGAATGGAGTTCCAGATTAAGAGGTGCACCGATTTAATGAATAAATGGTGGCATGAAACACTTGTTTCATGTATCTGTCCTTAGCACCTTCTGTAGAGTATCTGTGGGAAAAATCTAGTGAACTATTGACCCTTGCGAGCCCTTTTTCTTTTGAGTTTTAAAATTTGATTTGTGTTTTTTGTTTCCTATGTCCTGTACAATTGTGAAGATAAATTCTAACTTAAAATAAATCTCATTCGTTTCTCAATTAGCTGAGAACCTCGATTTTATATTCATTCTACTGGTAGGGAGTTTTAGTGTTTATTTTATTAACTAGAATCCTTTTGTGGTGCAACCTTGAACTCACACCTTGATATAATTTTAATTTCGCCCTGAACTCATTTCCTTCTTGGGTTTTTATTCCTAGATTCCTCTCTGCGTTTGGCACTTAAATCGCCCAAAATCATTTCCTTCTTGGATATTTTATTCCCTTGATTTTTCTTTGAGTATGGCAATTAAATTTCACCTAGCTTCCTTCATCAAAAAATTTCTCAAATTCATGAATAACTCTATGTTTACCAGGGATAGATCTCTGTGTATTGACACAAGTTTTTGGTTCTTAAACTTGCCCAACACAAAATGAATTTACTGTGCATGCAATCATTCCAAGCAGGAGATTTTCCATTTCGGTGTTTAAAAACAAATCTTTTGTGTATGCATTCAATTCCCAGTTGAAGTTTCCAATTTTGTGTATTAAAACGAATTTATTGTGTATGCAATCGTTGCCAAATTTTATGCTTGTTGGGATCTATTTTGGGTCCCTGCATAAATTATTGAAAGGACTAAATTAAGTTCATGAAAAATTTATCAATTATGGAACTGATATTTTTTGGCTCACTGTAGACGTATTGTAATTTGATTTGACTTCCTGTAGGGTCTTATGAGAGATATCCACTTGATTGATTAAATTTTAAGATTTTGCTGATAATTTCCTGGAAAGGAAAATTTGGGATTTATGTTTCCCAAACATGCAGAAGATTCTGAAATTGTTCTTTAGTCTTGTTAGTTTTCAACTTTGTATTTGTGGATTTCCCTTGTTGTAGTTTAGAAAACAATTTCAGAATTTAATTTCTTGATTCTGTTATGTTTACTTTTATTTTCTGAATTTTTAATTTCAAAAATTTATAATTTGAGAATGAAGTTGGGGCTATAACCATAGTTGGACCTCCTGAGTGTCTTTGCAATCATTCTTTGTCCTTCCCTTAAGGCTTAACCGTTAAAAAATTGAGTCATTGCCTATAATTTTTAAATTCGAATTTCCTAGAAATTTAGTTCCATTTCGAGGTCCGGATGGAGAGCTGGATGAAGGTTCGGATGGAGGACCGAATGAAGTTTTGGATGCAGGACTGGATTAAGGTCCGTACTGAAAGCTAAATCGTTTTACATCGGTTCAGGGGTTGGAATAAATTCCATAACTCTTCCCTTGGATTCTTAACTCGAAAATGTAGTTTAGCATCTAATTATCTATTAATCATTACATTAGATTGGTCATTCTTAACTCATTTAATGAAAATGAGAAAAGTAAATGAACTCTTATTATGGAAGAATAAGTTATGGTCTTCCTTGAATTTCTTTAATGGATATGTTTGATGTCAATTTTTTATTTATTGTGTTATGTTGATTTTATTAGTTTTATAAAATGGGTACATGATGAAGGGTAGTATCGTATGTCATTTTTTATTATCTGTATGATCCTTAAGTAGCGTTATGTTATCTCATATTATCTTGATGTTATCTGATGATTTTCCTATGAGACGTATTGAGCATTTTATGATTCATGTTGTGATGCGTTATTATTAAGGGAATGCATTTGTTATGGGATGTTGTTATTGTGTTAATGCATCGATATATGTATCGTTATTCATTGCAATGTTGTGCCAGCTTATGTCGTGCAGGTTTGTTATTGTGTTAATTTTGTTTCACTAATATGTCAGATGATGTTCCAATGATGTCGTTATCATTTGTGGCATATATTTCCTAATTGTTGGAAGCAGGCCAAAGTGGAAAGAAAGGCTATTTTCAGAAGGAAGGCATGCACGAGGAAAGCGACATCTGGAAGGAAGAGCAGCATGTGCGCATTCATGGAAGACCTAATGATGCCAGGGTTAGGGTTTTTGAAATACATTGTAATGGTGAGCCATAAATATATAAATATAGATACCTAGGTCTAAGGAAGAGGAGACCAGAGAGCGAGAGAGAGCTAGGGAGGCAGATATAGAGGGTCTTGAGGAGGAGTCTTGTTTTGATAGCTAGTTGTAATATTTTTCTATATGACTTATTTTTGTAATTTGTTGAGCTAGAGAGGAGTAAGGAGGGTAGATATTTAGGGTTAGATTGAAGGATGAGGATCTTGGTGCGATCTAGTCCACCTCGTAATAGATCTCGACCTGAATGAGAAGATTTGTAAAGTGCGCGGCGCTGTAATTTCAGAACTGACATAATCAAAGAGCTTACGAGCCAGATCTTTGTGGACATAGCCCAGGAGGGGGTGAACAACGGTAAAACCTGTGTTATGTGATTGAATGCATGTGTTTCCTTATTGTCTTTAGTAGATATTAGTATGTTGAATGAATGAGTTGATTATACTTCCTACATAACCGTGAATGACATTTTATTTCTTTAATAAGTTAAGTAGCACTCTCAACGCACATTCCTCAGATCTCCACTTAATCCTGGACTGAAAACACCTGAGTATTGTAGTCACCCATTAAGACTATCTCGGGTGAGACTGCGGAGTGCACTCTGTGCACTGCGTTGCCTTCTGGTTTACCATGAGGGTAGATAGTGGTAGAGGCTTTATTGGAACCCTAATAGACATGAACCCTCGTTCAATCAAGTTAAGAGTATAAACTTAGATAAAGTATTAAACAACAAATGGTTTTGTTGCCGTCGGTTGGAAAAGTATAGGATTGAGTAGATGGGATCTGTTGAAAATTTGTAATATATGTGGAAGGAGGGTCAAGGGAATACTAAATCAAACGATGAGAAGGTGAAAAGAATGAGCCGCTAGAAGGGGACGTTAAGACCATGGAATCCCATGAAAGCAGAGATTGAAATCCGGCTAAAGACAAAGGAGCTGGAGTTTGCACAGTAAGATAACGGAAACACTAGAGTAACACCGTGAAAATATCTTGAGAAATATGTGTTTATTGATCTACATGAAGTCTTTTTCTTTGATTTTCCACATTTATTGTAGGAGTGGATATTGAGGTTGAAGGATAACCACACAAAAAACTGGATCCGACAGTTAGAGTGGACCTCAATTTAGATTGAGCAGTTACAACAGGTGAACAATAAATTCACTCGTGCAATAGGTTTTTGGCTTGACAGTATTGTAGTAGGATTTATAACAGAGTTCACAGTAGATACATCGAAGTCGTACAATGTTGCGGAACAAGATTTTCTACATGAGCCTCGAGGAAGGTATATTATATCTTTGTATACCTCTATTAAGATACTTCTATATAACAAAGGTGTAATGACAATGGAGTCAGACAACTAAACTTCCTTGTGTGCATGGGGGAAGGGAGGAAGCAATGAAAAAAAGAGGAGAAATGGAAGACAAAATGGATAAAACAAAGAAGGAGGAACCCTTGGACCCAATCATGATGGACAATGACCAGATCAAGCAGATCATGGCGACAGCTGGAAAGACACACATTGGAGTACCCTACCAATACAAGGTAAATACAAAGAAGAGATCCATATCCGCGAGGGAAGGCTTGGCGAGTGATGAAGAAGAGGTAGAAGATCTCTAGTTTGTGGAGCAGATTAAGGAAATCATGTGCACAACATATGAGAGGAAGATGAGAGGTCCAAGAGTTGGAAGAGAAGGCAGCAATCATATCCATATTAATGTCAGTGTGGAACCCATAAACCCATGTGAGAGTAATACACCAAAGAGAACACCACCATTTAGACAACTGAATTTTGGGAGAAGAAAGACAACATGAAGTACATATACACAAGGTACAACAATTGGAGGAGCCAGTTCAAGAAGCACTAGCCAAGTATCTACACCATGTGGAGATAGTAGTACAACATTTAGGATGGCAGGACATGATCCCACCATCAGGTTTCCAGAATTCAAAGGAGAAGCATTGGAGGATCCGAAAAAAACATTTGTTTATCTGTGAAAATATTTGGGAAGAGAATCAGATCTAAGACGAAGATACTAAACTTTCACAGCTAGCGATTACACTAAGGGATTGTACACTAGATTGGTATATAAGTTTATCTACAAACAATCCACTAGAGACAACCATAACAAATGCGGACATCAAGAAATTGTTGATAAATGAGTCTTAGAAGCCAACTTTAGAGGATTGGTACATGAACGAGATGATATAAATTAGACAGAAACCAGGAGAATCTATATGGGAGATTGACCAGAGATTCAAGAGACTGAAATGAAAGTTGAAATATCTCATGACTGATATGAAGCACAGAAAATTGTTCGGCAATTCACTTCTACCACAGTTAAAATACCCATTGCAACAACATAATTTTAATACACAGACAGAGGCTCTGCAGGAAACCCTGCAACTGGAAGAAAACCAATATCAGCAGGTAGATCCCACCATCGAAGAGTTGAAGGAGGATTTGAAGAAACTAAAATTCTAGCTAAACCAAAACAAAAGTAAGGACAAACGAGAATTTCTTTGGTGTACCACATGAAGGACGGAAGGACACCATAAGTATGAATGTCCAACATTCGTGTAGTACATGGCAGCAGAAATGCCAAATCCATTACCAACAGGAGGACTATGGTGCGAAATCTGTAAGAAACCGGGCCACGATCCATATCACTACCCAATGATGCAAAAATACCAGACAATCCCAAAGAGTTCATATTGCAACTTTTGCAAGTTAGTGGGATACGATGACAAATATTGTAGAACTATGGATTTGATGCAAGAGAGGACATCATATGCATATAGGGTGTAGGAAGAAATGATGACTGGGAAAGCCACACCACAGTTTAACGAAGTTCCAACCCCATACAACACTATGCAACAACAATATAATATTGCTCAACAACCATACAATATTGTGCAACCACAGTACATCGCATCGCAACCTCGATACAATACCACACAGTACAATCAGGCACCTTTGTACAACACACTGAGAGGATATCGATTTGGCTACATAGGTGGAGGGCGAGCAAGAGGAGGCTTCATGAAAGGTAGAGGACCAGTGGTATGTCACAACTGTCAACAACCGGGACATTATGCAAGAGAATGTCCACTTCCACCAGTAACTTGTATGTATTGTCGCGCATCAGATCATGACACGGAAGAATGTCCTACGTTACTTGGGAAGATCTATGAAAAGATAAATCATAACAACTAGAATGTTTAATGGATTTCAGCGGAAGCAAGGGATGAAGGATGAAACATAAACATAGTTACGCACAGAGGAGCTAAAATAGGAAACGACGCAGTCCGATAAGAGCCAGTACAACACTAGTGGGTGAAGAAGAATGTCGAACCAAGGAGACAATTGGATGCACAAAATGAGAAGGAAATATTTAAGAAAGCTAGACAAGAATTCCTGAAGAAAGACATCACATCGACTTCAACTGCACAGCAAAGTAAGGAAGAGCCAAAGTACAAGATGCCTCCATCGTTTGATCATACCAAGGAAATGCAACCCTTGGGACAAGTAAGTACAATCAAAGGATTTTTTCAATCATGTGTAAAACTATTGAATGATCCATCCTCTATTAAAATATTGCAAAATATAGTAGAAAGATGTAGCATAGACACAGAAGGAAAACTAGAATAAAAAATAGTCAATCACCTACATACAAGAAGAAGAACAAGTAGGGAGTTTAGGCTAAATGCCAACATTGAAAATTTCAACATGGGAGATAGCATACTGGATCTAGGATCCAAGGTCAATGTATTACCCAAGAAGACATGACAATGTATGGGAGAACCCACATTAGGATATTCACCTGTTCAGTTGAAACTAGCAAACCAACACATAGTTCTACCAATTGGCAAACTGAAAGGAGTGACACTAGACCTGGGTGTAGTGTGCACCAAATAAGACTTCGAAGTGATTGAAATAGTGGATGGAACAACACCATATCCAATATTTCTTGGCTTGGATTGGGTGTTTGATAACCAGGCCATAATCAACTTAAAGACATGAAAAATGACATTTGAGTCAGGAGAATACAGGGTCATCGCGCCATTGGACCCATCAGAAGGGGAAAGGTTTGTAGAACCTACTTTATTACACTTGGAGGAAATTTCCCAGTTGTACAGAATAATTGTGCGAGATGAGGATTACGTAAACCCAACTGTATATTGGATACTCAGTTGGTGAAGCATTACTTCATGTGCGACAGACTCAGATACAGGCGTAGAGAACTAGCAAGAAAGGCTACACGAAGTTTCCACAAGAATAGATCGCACATTAAGATGGGTAGGTATAGAGATAAGGGAACCACCCAATTTGCATGGAGTATGGTATAGAATTATTCTTGGCATAGTACGAGGATGAAGTGTTAAAAAATAAGAGACTCTTAGGACTCAATATAAAACTCAAGGCCACACCTGCAAGATGGTGGGGAACACGCAAGGAAACAATCACGGATTGGTACCAATGCAAGCAGTTACTGTACATAAGGTTTGGTGCAGGACAGAGGAACAACCAATAGCATAAGTACGATGGACAGGGGGCACCAGCGGAATACCTGGAGAAGTGCAGAGCACTATGGAAAATGACACCTCAAGAGGAATGGCCTCATCATTTTGTACATACCTTAGAAGGCATACCAACAAACTGGTATACAGACCAAGAAATCCACAGAGGAACTTTGAGTTGGACGGTACTGCAACAAAATTTTACAGTCACTTTCTCATTCGAGCATGAGAAACCCAACATAGATGCAGCACTTAAGAAGATAAGAGGGGTGATATTCATTAAGGAACCAGAAGTTGAACTCATAACAGAGGAATAACAGTGGAAAAGACAGACAGTGAAAGAACTATTGTCATGCTACCATGTGCAGGAAGAAGCACCCGATGAAGACGATATGCGCGATATTTAGATGGAGGAAGAAAAAGGCGAAAGAGAAGTGGAAGGTCCACCTCTAGAATCAAAAGTAATTGTTGCGTTGATCAAGGTGAAGAAAGTCAACATTGGGATAGTTGAGAATCCCAAAATGGAGAGCATTGGAGACAACTGGGATGAACAAACAATATAAATCATAATAGAGTTACTACATGAGTATAACGATTTGTTTCCCACAACGTTTACAAAAATGAAGGGCATAGCAGGAGAGCTAGGAGAAATGAAGATACCACTCAGAGTTGAAGAAAGACCGATTAGACAACGACCATATAGATTAAATCTGATATATAAGCAGAAACTCAAATTTGAGATCAATAGGATGCTCGAAGCCAGAATCATAGAACCTATGGGAGAATCAGAATGGATAAGCCCAATGGTAGTTCAGGAGAAAAAACAAGGCGGGATAAGAATATGCATCGACTTGAGGAAGTTGAACAATGCATGCCTACATGAACCGTTCCCTACACCTTTCACAAATGAAGTGTTGGAGAACGTAGGAGGACACAAAGTTTACTCATTCACTGATGGATTATCAGGCTACCACCAGATCAAGATAGCATAGAAAGATAGATATAATACCATGTTTCCTACAAAATGGGGATCCTACCAGTACACAGTCATGTCGTTTGGACTGAAGATTGCACCAACAATATTTTCCACAGTAGTCATAGATGCATTTAAGGATATTATCCACCAGTTCCTAGAAGTATACTTGGATGATGGGACAATCTATAGTCTGTTCAAAGAACATGTATAAGTCTTTTGGATAATGTTAGAAAGATGCAAGCAGTGCCATATATCATTAAACATCAATAAGTGTATCCTCAAAAAACTGTTTGCGATACTATTGGGCCACATAGTATGCAAACAAGGTTTACTAGTAGATCTTGCAAAGATTGCAGTAATTGTTAACTTTCCACCACCAAAGACAGTCTATCAACTAAGAGTGGCATTGGGACACACAGAGTACTACAAAAAATTTATCAAAGGGTACGCGCATATCATCACGCCAATGGAGAAACTGTTAAGGAAATATACAAAGTTTCAGTGGAATGATGACTATCAACATGGTCTAGACATGCTGAAAGAAACAATGGTCACCGCGCCAATACTAGTATTTCCAGACTGGGATAAGACATTCCATGTACATGTAGATGCATCAACCATAACACTTGGAGCTATTTTGGCGTAGCCAAGAGAAGAAGATTTGGATCATCCTATAGAATTCATGAGCATAAAACTATCATAATCAGAGTAGAACTACAACACTACAAAGAGAGAAGGCCTATCTATGGTCTATGCACTGCAGAAGTTCAAACATTACTTACTCGGAAAGCATTTCAATATGTTCATAGATCAATCCACCCTTAAATACCTAGTCAACAAGCCAGTGTTGGGGGGGATAATCTTTTGATGGCTACTATTGTTTCAAGAATTTGATTTTGAAGTAATAGTCAAGCCAGGGAAGTTGAATGCAGGACCTAATCACCTATCTAGGGTCATGAACGGAGAAGAACCCAAAAATTTAGAGGACAACTTTCCGGACACACAGTTATTTTCAGTCCATATTGTCAATGAATACTTTGCAGATATCATCCAATACTTGAGTACAGGTACTCCACCATAGGAATATAACATCGTGCAGAAGAAGAACCTGGTAGTCCAGGATGCAGACTATCAGTTGATCGCAGGACACTTATACAAAATGGGTGTAGATAACATCTTGCGAAGATATGTGCTAGAACATGAAATACCAAAGGTTTTAGGAGAATCCCATGAGGGAATAGAAGGAGGACGTTACGCAGGAAAAGATATCATGCAGAAGGTATTTCGTGCAGGACTATGGTGGTTGAATATTCACAGAGACTTGAAAGAGTACTTCCAGAGATGTGATGTTTGTCAGAGGGCTGGTAAACACAATAGAAGGGACAAGATGCCATTGTGACCACATGTAACTTTGCAGGTATTCAACAAATGGGAAATAGACTTTGTGGGACCAATTAATCCACCAACAAAGAGGACAGGAGCAAGGTACATTATCACCGCAATAGAATACCTGCCAAGATGGGCAGAAGCAACACCAGTCAAAGATTGCAATGCATAAACAACAACACATTTTCTATTTGAGCAAGTGATCACTAGATTTGGTTGCCCAAGAATTTTGATGAGCGACTAAGGCACTCACTTCATTAACAAAACTATTAAGGATATGACTGAAGAATTTGAAGTCCATTATCAAAATATCACTCCATATCACCCACAGGAAAATGGAACAATAAAATCATTTAACAAAATCCTTGAGAATGCACCGACGAAGATCTGTAATGTCAACAAGGATGATTGGGACCTCAAAATACCAACAGTATTGTGGGCATACAGGACCACATGCAAGAAGTTAATAGTACACACACCATTCAGAATGGTCTATGGACAAGAAATAGTGGTGCCATTAGAATTTCTGGTACCCAGTCTGCGCGTAGAAGCGATTATGCACATAACAAAATGATGTGCAGTACAGGACAAACTGAACCAACTAATGATCATGGAGGAAGATCAGATCCTAGCATGTTTCCACCAACAAGTTCATAAATCAAGGGACAAATACATTCAACATCTAGGAAAAATAAGAATGCATTGGTTAGGACCGTACGAAGTAAAAAACTGTCACAGAGGGGGGAGATGTATAGTTGAAGGACTTAGGAGGAACATAAATTAGAGAGATGATCAATGGGAGCCGACTAAAGCTATACAAGGAGAGTCGACCACCCACAATTTTAAAGTCGCCACAGCAGTTTGAAAAAAAAAAAGAGAGCACGATATCAAACGGTACCAATAGAGGTACATTGCACCAAAAGGAGAAGGAGCACACACACTTAGGAATATGAGCATGAAAAAAACAAGGCTAATGGTCAGTTCAACAAGAAAACACGTGGGAAAGGTGAATATGGGAAAAGAAGTGCTAAGTGATGGAGGCAAGTGGAATTGAATGCTAGAAACGATTGACGGGACGATGCATTAATCACGCCAACTGGAGACAGCGAGGAAGATTAATGGAAAGTATGAAGGAACCAGAGGTTCATGAATCCGTAATAAAGGTAACATCTTCAACAAGCTTCACACAATGCCCATACAAAGAAAGGACGTCGGAGAAGAAATCCTATTGTGAAATTGGAAGAGACATAGAGCGATAGCGCATACAAAGCACAGAGCGAAGCTCATAGAGTTTGCAGAGGCCACTGAGCTTGGCGGATGATCAACTGTTACTACCATGGAACCACAAAAACAATAAGAATAGATTCAAACTACCATACAACCTAGAGTTAGGACAAGAGAATAAACACAATTGTAAGAAAGCGAGCAACAGTCGCCAGAAGTCGTCAATGTGGACGAAATCCCATAACCGGATACAACACCAGGAATCCCGACACTCATGGTAGAAGAAACCCAACAAAAAAAACCTATGGGAATGGACATCGATAGGCCAGAAGAGGGGCAGCGTCGACAGAATGAGGATGCATATAGTCAAGTGCAACCAGAAAACCGCAAAGAAGCCCTGAGAGTCAATGGGACGGCTCCAAATCATGAAGGAGTGGGTGAGCCAGAGGAATCACATACAACCGTGTCGGAACACCCACAGGAGGGAGCAGTGGAAGATGTCACGAGATGACCGAAATAGTATGTCGAAGAATGACCAATGGAGGTTGGAACCTCGAGTCAGCCACCACCAAGAAAGGACAAGCAAACAATACCTAGGTCATTGTGCAGACAACTCGTCGCAACAATTGTTTTGTCATGCATACCAGAAGGGGTACGGGTCAAAGCATATTTGTTATGGTATGTAGAAAAACTAAAGTACTCAGAACATTATGTAACGTACACAAAAAAGTTCTGGGAGTTCACAAACCAAGTATACCTAAAGACTGTAGGTGTAGATCCCTTTGGGAAACTGATTCGTCAACCACTCCAGTGGGCAGCAGGATTGGAAAAAACTAGAACTTTAGGTCTGTTGGACCTACCACACTTTGGCAGAGGAAAGTATCACAACAATTGTGTCAAACAGTTGATGTTGGTCACACATGGCAGAGATTTGTGGCTGGACAAGCTTGTCTAAATAGATGTAGAGCTCATTGCACAAATCACAAGGCTATCATCACAGGGCATGGATCCCATACAATTTCTCGAGGACAAAAAAAAGGAGAAAGCACTCGCTGAGGAGATGAAAAATAAATATGGCATTGAAAGGGGGATGCGCCTAATCATCATCAAACAAGTCAGTAACAGCATGACAAGGATGGCCACGAAAATCATGTCCTGCAACCTGCTCAGAAAATGTTGCAGGGAGGAAGTCCCAATGGGGGTTGTCGCAGATACAACACAGTGTGTCGAGGGCACCACGATCAGCTGGTCCCCTTATCTCTTGAATCTATTTCTAGATGACTACAAGGATGCACAGGATCTAGGGACAAAATTTCATTATTCATGGTTGATCATGATGATAGACATTATTGGATGGAAGGAACCGAACTATGTATTTTTCTCCACCAGACCCAAACCCAATCATGGAGAGAGATATTTATCACTTGGCACTTCTTCGGACGCCAGGAATAGAAAGATGAACGCAGCCATATTCGAAGGGTATCTTCGCAATATAAAGGAGACCATCGCCAACATTTGGAGGATAACACTGTAGGTTGTTGCATACTATCAGGGCATAGCTAACTTGAAGGCCACTCGACATGTGATGTGGATCCATGTGTGGAAGGACCCTAACAAGCAATGGATACAACTGCACTATTCATCATAGAGGGAGATATAGAAATGGTAATCAAGGATTGGGAGGGAAAATGGAGGATTCCATTCCTCACTCGAGACACTCCTGCAAGGGTAGAGGAGGAGGAGGCATGATGGGAACTTACACATGCCAAGGAGGTAGGTCAGCAACATACATAGCCCTAGGAAGTCACAGTGCCCAAGAAACCAAGGACGGGCCAGATCAAACCAAAGCAAAAGAAAGGGGGGACATCCAAGGCAAGAGTTCAGATGGGGAAGAAGAACAATACATAGGCAGCCCAAGTACAACAGAAATAGGTTGAGGCAGTGCAAGGGACAACGCCAAGTCCTAACCAACAAGATCCAAGACAGACCAAGCAACCAGCTACTCAGACAGGGGCTACGTGCAAGAATATGAAAGCACATAGAACACCTCCAGAATACACCATTATGGAGGATGATGCAGAAATGGTAGCCCAAATGGTCTAGGATCACACATTCGAGGATTTTGAGAATACTTCTCACCACAGGGACATAATTGAAGAAGAGATGGAAAATATGCAACAGTTCCTCAAACAGATCAGGGAAGCGCAGGCAACCAATAGCAGCATAGAAACGAGCCCGTCATCATCAATGACATGAGGAGAACTTGAAGCAAGCGAGCGGGATACAGTCCAGACAATACCACAACTGAGTGCATCATTTCACATTACAAACAACATGTTGTGCATGGATGATATCGTGGGGTAGACACCCCTAAAGGACTTGGCTCAATTGCAGTTGGTATTTCCGCGGATACCAACCAAGGCCCTATATAAACTACATGTTAGCATTACCTAGGAGGTATAGTCTCATGCCCGCATAGATACAACCAAACTGTAGTGTAGGGCCGACAGAATGAGGATGCAGATAGTCAAGTGCAAGCATAAAACCCTGAAGAATCCCTAAGAGTCAATGGGATGACTCCAAATCATGAAGCAACAGTCAAGCCAAAGGAATCACATACAACCTTGTCGAAACACCCATAGGAGGGAGCACTGGAAGATGTCACGAGTCAATCGGAACAGTATGTTGAAGAATGACCAATGGACGATAGAACCTCAAGTCAGACACCACCATGAAAGGACAAGAAGATAGTACCTAGGTCACCACACAAACAACCCGCTGCAATAATTGTTTTGTCGTGCATACCAGAAGGGGTATGGGTAAAAGCATATTTGTTAGGTTATGTAGAAAAACTAAAGTACTCAGACCATTATGTAATGTACACAGACAAGTTCCCAGAGTTCATGAAGCAAGTCTACCTACAGACTGTGGGTGTAGATCCCTTTGGGGAACCGATTCATCAACCACTCTAGTGGGTAGCAGGATTGGAAAAAAATGGGATTTTAGGTTTGCTGAACCTACCACAATTAGGTAGAGGACAGTATGCCAACAATTGCGTCAAACAGTTGATGGAAGTCACACATGGTAAAGATTTGTGGCTGGACAAGCTCATCTCAATAGACGTAGAGCTCATTGCGCAAATCATAGGGCTGCCATCACGGGGCATGGATCCCGCACAATTTAACGAGGAAAAAAAAAGGAGAAAGCACTCACTGAGGAGATGAAAAAGAAATATGACACTGAAATGGGGATGCGCAGAATCATCATCAAACGGGTCAGTGACATTGCGACAAGAATGGCCACGAAAATCATGTCCTACAACCTTCTTATAAAATGTCGCAAGGAGGAAGTCCCGAACAGGGTTGTTGCAGATGTAGCACAATGTGTCAAGGGTACCACGATCAACTGGTCCCCTTATCTCTTGAATCTGTTTCTAGATGACTGCAGGGATGCACAGGATATGGGGAAATAATTTAATTATTCATGGCTGATCATGTTGATATCCATTATGGGATGGAAGGAACTGAACTATGTATTTTTCTCCACCAAACCCAAACCCAATCATGGAGCGAGATATTTATCGCTTGGCACCACTTCGGACGCTAGGAACAGAAAGATGAACGCAACCATATTCGAAGGGTATCTTCACGATATACAGGAGACCATCACCAACATTTGGAGGATAACACTGTAGGTCGTTGCATACTATCAGGGCATAGCTAACTTCAAGGCCACTCGACATACGATGTGGATACAGGCGCGGAAGGACCCCAACAAGAAATCAGAGGAGGAGAACTTGAAGCAAGTGAGCGGGATACAATCCAGACAATACCACAACTGAGTGCATCGTTTCACCTTACAACCAGCATGATGTGCATGGACGATATCGTGAGGCAGACACCCCTAAAGGACTTGGCTCAATTGTAGTTGGTATTTTCGTAGATACCAACCAAGGCCCCTGCAGGTTAGCATTACCCAGGAGGTATAGTCTCGTGCACGCATAGATATAGCCGAACTGTAGTGTAGGGCTGGTAGAATGAGGACAAATATATTCAAGTGCAACCATAAAACCCTGAATAATCCCTGAGAGTCAATGGGACGACTCTAAATCATGAAGCAGAGACTGAGCCAGAGGAATCACAGACAACCTTGTCGAAACACCCATAGGAAGGAGCAGTGGAAGATGTCACGAGCCGACCAAAACAGTATGTCGAAGAACAAACAATGGAGGATGGAACCTCGAGTCATCCACCACCATGAAAGGACAAGAAGACAATACCTAGGTCACCGCACAGACAACCCGCCGCAACAATTGTTTTGTCGTGCATACCAGAAGGGGTATTGGTAAAATCATATTTGTTAGGTTATGTAGAAAAACTAAAGTAATCAGACCATTATGTAATGTAAACAGAAAAGTTCCTGGAGTTCATGAAGCAAGTCTACCTACATATTGTGGGTGTAGATCCTTTTGGGGAACTGATTCATCAACCACTCCAGTGGGTAGCAGGATTGGAAAAAACTGGGATTTTAGGTCTGTTGGACGTACCACAATTTGGCAGAGGACAGTATGCCAAAAATTGCATCAAACAGTTGATGGCGGTAACACATGGTGGAGATTTGTGGATGGACAAGCTCATCTCAATAGACGTAGAGCTCAATGTGCAAATCACAGGGCTGCCATCACAAGGCATGGATCCCGCACAATTTCTCGAGGAAAAAAAAAAGAAGAAAGAACTTGCGGAGGAGATGAAAAATACTAGGATTGGGGCTCCCGCAAACCATTAGAGAAATATGTACAAGAAACAGGATTGTGGAAAGAAGATAGAGTGCAATACCTTCAAAAAAATTAAATGGAAAGTTATAAGTGTTTTCCTATACATCTTTATTTAAGAAACTGAAACAACTGGGTTGATAAAAAAAGTAGGATGCAATCAATAGAGTTACAGTGAGGGTACATATGAGCCCTTTGGATATTTTCTTGTGGTTTTCGTTTCATTGATGTCACTGATGACTGTGGTTTCAAGGATGTCCTCGACAACTGTTGGAATGATGGAAACCGGTTGTTGTCTTTTGTCGGCGACCTGTTTCAATTGCCTTTCAAGCCATTCTTCAATGTAGATTCTCATTGGTGCAACATTGATATCATTTTGGATTTTTATGTTGAAAACATTGTTTTCTAATTCCTCTAAGTCGATAGAAAGATTACAAAGAGCCTGATGAATTTCCTCATTCTGTGCTACATATTTGACTAGTCAGTCGTGGACGTGAGCTTGATCAAATTGAAGGATGTTGTAAAACTTTTCTAGATACAAGGCCTTAAACATAGTAACCTGTTTATTGAACTCTTTCTTGGTTAAGGACAAGGAGTTTGTGATTAAGTCGGGGTCTTGGAAGTCGTTGGTTTTCCTGGCTAAGTCTATATTTGACAGCATTGTGAATAATTTATCTTTCTTCGATATGGCTTGTTCACATGACTGAAAAATGAGATGTAGGTTCTTCACTTTTTCTTTCCAACATTCATTCAATTGACCGATCCAGTTTTTGGATGGAAGATCTTCTTCTCTTCTTTTCATTTCTGTCATATTGTTGACAATCTTGCCAAAAGAAATGACCATTTTTAAAAAGAATTTTTCTTCATCTTTTAACTCGGCCTGCAAAAGCTCGAGAAAACTATGTGCCCTGGTTCCAAAGGAAGTGATGGTTTGTGATTTTTTCCACACCTCGGTAACCAATTCCATTCTTTTTTTTATATTATTCTCCACATATCCTTTATAGCATGCGAGCAGGGTGGAGGATGCTTTTACGTAGGCTGCAGGGGTGACAGACATGACTATTGCCAAAGGATTGACAAGCAATGGCATGGGAATGAAAGTTTCTTCTAATTCCTTGACTCGGTCCTTCAGTCTGACATTCTCGGTCTCGATGCCTCCAATGGAATCATGAATTGCTTCTCCGCTCATGGTGTGAAGTTGACAGATTGGGATGGTCGCATGTTGGCAAGGTGAACCTCTAAACGAGATTTGCCTTTCTTATTTTTAACATTGCTTTTCTCAATTATCAATTTTTTTGACTGGCTATCAAAAACAACGCTCTGGAACACGAAGGATTCATCTTCGTCAATTTTTTTGGTAATGGATATGTCCATTGGATGGCTATGGTGGATGGCGTCTCCGAGCTAATCAAGGAAGCGAATCATGCTATCCAAATCAGTGTCAAGTTTCATGTTCTCACTCTGAATTTCCGGCTCTTCTGCCTACCCCACATTCTTTTTTCTCTTCTTCTCTATTGGAAGCTTGTGAGAACTATCAATTTTAGAGTGAGGAGGGTCGTTATCTCCTCCTCTATTTGAAGAACTATGAGTTTCTTTCTTGTTGTAGTGGGCCGGTGGAATGATTCTCTAGGATGTCGTACTTTTTGGAGTGGTATTTGCAGATTGAACACTCTTTTCACCGGGGCATTTCCCTTATTGTGTGTACAATTTAGTGCAGCTTTGCACCGTGTCTGTGTCGCCGACATCAGAGGCAGGACCGTTCTCGCCACTGTCTTTGTTTTTGGGAAGGTGTTTTTTTTAAAAACAATCGTCGAGGCCAACTTTTCATAAATGTTGTGAAAAAATATTATAGGGATCGAACCCTCTTATGATTTCATCATATCTCAGGTTTTAGATGCTAGAATGTGCTGTGAAATCATCAATTTTGTTGATGTTTTTCAACACGAACTCCCCTACTTTCCAAGGAAGAGGAATGAATTGTTTTTTCTTCTTCTTTTAGAAAAGATGGAACCAATGGCTATATTGACGTGCTACTTCTGCAACAAACATTCTGTCCGTAATGTGACATGGAAGGAGAGCAGGCTGTTCCGTGGATCCAAAAATTCTTATGACGTTGTAATTATCCAAATGTTTGAGTGTCCCCTTCTTGTCCAAAAAACTAGTTTCCTGTTCAGATATGTGGGGAGCATCTTCTCCTAACAAAAAAAATTTGAAAACAGACACAAAGCCATTAAAAACCTCATAAAAATAGTGGGAAGCCTTGTTCTTCCACAAGGCCTGGTACCAGAACGTTACTGGGTGGAATTTGTAGTTGACATTCTTGGACAGAGACAGTTGTGGAAACCGACAGGAATGCGCTATTGCAAAAACTAAATAGGACGACATATAAAATTTATTTTCCCTTTTGTAGCTTGACAATTGAGAATAGATTTCATGGGAAATTAACTTGCCCCAATAAAAAATGACTTGTTTGTTGATTGTGAAATACAAAATATAAAGATCCATCTGGGAAATAGTTGTTGTGGACTCTTGTTCTGTTATTCTTGTAAACAGCTAGACAATTTTGCGAAATTGATTTCTAAATGAACTAACCTACATGCTTGTAATATCTTCAAGAACTAGAAGCGGGTTTTCAAGAAAGTGGGCAAGAGGTCCAATCCGTTATTATTATTTGCTAGGAACTATTTGCAGTCTTCTCCTTTGAACGTCAATGTTGGCTCCGACAATTTTAGCAACTAACATAATACTTGAGGTGACAAAGAAACAGAAGAGCTGTCCCGTAGTGGAATAATTCTTTTCTCTGAAATAAATTTATCGGCACACCAAGAGAACAGGTCCTTACAATCAAAAACCTCAGGGACTCAGCCTGCATGAGAAATTTTGGAGGTCCAAATTACTTGGTTCTCTACGGCAGAGGTTGAGTAATAAGAATATGCCCTGGACCACTGGAAGTTCTGGTCCTCACACCCAAAGATGTTCAGTGTATCTCCACAGAACTGTTGTCGAGTTGATGCCATAGGTTTATGAGAATGTTGGTTTGTTGCAGATGATTGTTTAAATGAATAGTTAGAGCCAATAATGTAACTCTCCGCTAAATCTTGGTTAAATGCTTATGAATGGGAAAGCTCCTCAAGCCTTTCATTGATTAATGACAATCTGTATGGGTGGTGCATGATGAACTGGTAGCATTAAAGCTTATTTATTGCATATTTAAAAATGCGAAGGTGGTGGGTACGACGAAGAGCAATTAAGGATTGGAGGTTTTGTAAACGTGCGAAGGCCACGATGTGCGAACTGGATTTCATGATTTTGATATCAACACTCATAAGGGATAATATAATCCCCCCACAATTTTTGGTTTAATGTGCACCAATATGAGATATCCTCGAGCCTTTCACCCATCAATGACAATTTATATGGTTCTTGCATGATGACCTATTAGAATTAAATGCCAGTAATTCCATATTTAGAAACAAGNTATATATATATAACTTTTTTTTTCTTTTATTATCAACAAGTGCGAAGGTGACGGAGATGACAGAGAGCAAGGAAAGAATGGAAATCTCTGAAAAGTGGTCAGACGGTATTCAAAAAAGCCTTACGGGGATAGTCAGGAAAGCCGAGTGTTGCACAGTCAAATTTCATGTATCGAAATTTTTGAGTGTAAAATCTGTAAAATGGAAGAGATCATGATGGGGTAGTTCAACGGGCGGTTTCTATATTTGCGGGATTCTGCCAAAGTGGCTAAGTATGGAATAGGGAAATCACTAATTGCATGCCTAGAAATAAGATCTTATATATAATTGGCAACTGCTAATTGCAAAGGGGCGTGGGCACAGGAAACAACAACTAGGATCTGAATATTTCTTCAACCCACCAAATCGACGATCCACCAAAGAAATGTGAAGAAATGGTGAAATATGGAAAGCATACAGACTGGATTCAAAATGGGGTGACAATAGTTCCACAAAATATGGAAGGACCCCACGGTTAAATTGTATTTCTCGGAAGTTTTCAGTGCAAAATGTATACCACGGAAGAGGGCATGACAGGTGGACCATAATACGGAAGAGGGTATGATATAAGGCCGATTGAAAATCTGTATATTGTAGAAGTGACGGTATTGTTTGCATGCCATGGAACAATAGAAGTCCAATCTAGAGCCCACCTATCAGGAATTCATGGTTGGAAAAGTTTTTGGGTATGGAATGGGCAAGCGTTCGGTCGGTGTGCGATAAAAGAGAACGAGTTCAAGTGTGAACCCAAAAGACCGCCCACGCGCTCATCCATACATTTTCGAAAGAACGAATAAGTGACGAAAAAGATAAAGTTTAGGGAAAAGAGAAATAGATATTTGGCCAAGTATAGAAGACAGAAAAACAAGGACCAATATATTCACATCTGCAACAGATATCCCATTTTCGTGGCAAGATATATACTTGGAAATAATTGTGAAGCTGATGGGAACAGAAAAAAGCGACCAGGAATACAATTCGTGAGTTTACTTGGTTCTTGATTGTATGCTTTGTCTGCCAATTTGTATATCGTGGAAGTTTGAGGCATTCTATTAGCGAGCCAACCGGCAAGTCCGGCTGTCAATTTGTATAGTGCGGAACTGTGGGTGTTGTTTGTAGGACACAAAAATATAGAGGAAATTATTTTCCCTTTAATATAGCTTCTATGTCGCAAATGTGGTATGGCTCGTTTTATCACTTTTCCATCCGTAAAGAAAGGCAATCTTGAGCCCGCCAACCCTGGAGCCTGTTTGTGAATTTGTATATTGCGGTGTGGGTGTAATTGTGTTCTTGATACATTCTTCCATTATTGTAACATATTAACTCAAGTATTAAACTTTTTTCATTATGGGTTGTTAGCATTAAAACTTAATAATTGCATGTCTAGAAACAGGAATAGCGATTTTGCTGCAAGATTGTACATTGGTATTGCTATGTTCTATCTGCATTACAAATAGAATTGAACGTTGGGTTGAAACTGTGTAATCCATTTTTTGTTTGCATAAAAGGCTGGTGGATTGAGATAGTACATTGTCATATAATTGTTACATGTTCCATATTAGAAAAAATAACCCAAGTAAACACAATATCGAAGAAGTACGAGAGCAACGAACCATGCCAATGAGAACATGTGTTAAATCCAGAAAAGAAGCAGCAACGAAGACTCGAAGGAAAATATTTTTTAATAGCAAATCCATTTAAAAAAATAAGAAAAACATTGAGTATTGTACATCTATCCTTAGAAATTGCACACAGTTCCTTGGGCCAAAACATTGAACATATCTGTGACAAAGACATGCATAGGATCCACAGTATGCAAGATCCTCGCAGTTTTCTCCTCGATCAATCATCCTGTGCTGAAATTGATAGTTTTTAGAAGCTTCCCACGAGGAAGAAGAAGAAAAATGTTGCAGGAAAAATGGAATAGCCCTTAGCTAAAACTGCCTCTACATAGTCCAAAAAGATTCAGGACCACAGGTTGCACGTGCAATTCTAGAGGCCCAAATTAGTCCATTCTGGGCAGAAGGAGACGACTAGTATAAAAATGCCTTGCAGCAGTGAGTTTTGGCCATGATTCCCGAAGATGTTAATCAATAATTCTTTGGATTGAAATATGTATCTGGGAGCATCAACATATCATTGCTTTATACTGAAACTCTTCTGCCCATAACAGACTACTTTGGAACTCTGGAATTCCTACTTTCGCACTGCAAAGTGGCTATTGCGTTTACCATCAGTTTCTTTTCTGAAGCTCCTTTTGGTGTTGTTAGGAATGCCATCATCGAGCTGGGAAGTTCCGTCCATTATGGTTGATTTCAATTTGGGCACAGGAGTGGGAAGATTCTTTGCATTGCCATCATCCATTGTCGTATCATCGCCCATCAAATCATCTTCTTTGGGCTCAGAATTCATGACATCAACTTCTGTGCCAGCCATGAATGCAACTGGGCAGGTTCTCTGAGTAGGCAGGGTTTCCCTGAAATTCTTTGGATTGAAATATATCTCTCGGTGTACCAAGGGACCATCTACTTTTTTTCTCCTAGGTGGAGGGAGATGAGTAGTAAGAATATGCCCTGGAATAGTGGAACCTCTGGCCATTATTCCCCAATGTGTTTACTGTGGCTGGACAGAACTGCTGCCACAAGTTATTAAGAATTTTCATTTGCTCGAGACGATGTTTGAAATGAAAATCAGAGAGGGATAATAAAACCCTCCACAAATTATGGTTTAATGCGTATCAATGGAATATCTCCTCGAGCCTTTTGCCAATCAATGAAAATCTCCAGGGTTCGTGCAGAATGAGTTGTCACCATCACAACTCGGTAATTGCACAATTAGAAAAAAAGTGTGAAGGTCACAATGACGGCGAAGAGAGATTAAGAATTAGAAATTTCTTAAAAGTGCCAACCTGTCGGTACACAAAAAATAGATTGCACTGTGTTTGAAATGAATACTTGGAATGGATAACACACTTGTGAACAAATCTTAGTTTAATTTGTAGTAATGACAAATCTTCTCCATACTTACGAAAATTAATGAAAATCTTAACGGTTCCTGCAGGATGAACTACTAGCATTAAAGATTAATTATTGCATATCTGGAAACAAGTAGGAAGACAATGGTGATGGCGAATTATGGGGAAGCACCAACCAACCCGAGAAACCAATTCCAAGAAATACCTAAGTATGGAAAGCGGTCGGGTAGGTTACAAAAGAAAAATGACAGAAGATATACCCAGGAGATGTGAAGGGTCATTGGTCATATTGCATATTGATATTGCACAATTTAATTAGACGAGAAAGTTTGTACAATCTGGTCGAGCAAGTGATATAAAAGTTTTCCGACAAATGAGAAATACACGGTAAACATGTACTTTTATCAAATATGGAGATTAGATTTTATAGAGCATATGCAGATCCTTCATTACATAGTTAGGCACTTTTTCGATCGTGGGTTCTTGGCCTGGCGGGCTAAAAATTAACCCTCTCATTTTTTCATGTCCTACAAATAGCACCTAGACTTTCACGATATACAAATTGACAAGCGGACCTATGGGCTACGATCCTTCATTCCATACTTAGGCACTTTTTCGATTGCGGGTTCTTGGCCTGGCGGGCTGAAAATTGAGCCTCTATTTTTCTGTGTCCTACAAATAGCACCTAAACTTCTGTGATATACAAATTGACAAGCGGACCTGCGGGTTGGCTAGCTCAACATTGCACTTTCATTGTTCTGTGTCCTCCAAATAGCACTCCGAGTTCCGAGATATACAGATTCACAGATGGACTTGAGGGCTGGCAGGTTCAAGTTTTCCATTGTTTATAGATGGTAATCCCTATCAACTATCTAACATATCTAAAAACACTATTTTCAATACTAAATTATTAATATTAAATATTTTTATTGCAATTTAATTAGATGAGAAAGTTTACATAATCTGGTCGGGCAAGTGATATAAAACTTTTTTGACAAACAAGCAATAGACAATAAACATGTAATTTTATAAAGTATGGACATGAGATTTTATAGAGCATATGCAGATCCTTCATTCCATACTTAGGCATTTTTTCGATCGTGAGTTCTCGGCCTAGTGGGCTGAAAATTGACCCTCTCATTTTTCTGTGTCCTACAAATAACACCCAGAATTCCGCGATATACAAATTGACAAGCGAACCTACAGGCTGCGATCCTTCATTCCATACTTAGGCACTTTTTCGATCACGATTTATAGGCCTGGCGGGCTTAAAATTGAGCCTCTATTATTCTGTGACGTACAAATAGCACCCAGACTTCCGCAATAGACAAATTGACAAGAGGACCTACGTGCTGGCTGGATCAACATTACACTTTCATTGTTTAGTGTCCTCCAAATAGCACTCCGAGTTTCTATATATACAGATTGACAGATGGACTTGAGGGTTGTTGGGTTCAATTTTTCCATTGTTTATGGATAATAATCCCTATCAACTATCTAACAAATCTAAAAGCATTATTTTCAATACTAAAGTATTAATATTAAATATTGATATTGCATAATTTAATTAAACGAGAAATTTTGTACAATCTAGTCGGGCGAGTGATATAAAAAATTTTTGACAAACGAGCAATACATAGTAAACATGTACTTTTATGAAGTATGGACATGAGAATTTATAGAGCATACGCGGATCCCTCATTCCATACTTAGGCGCTTTTTGGATCGCAGGTTCTCGGTCTGGCGGGCTGAAAATTGAGCCTCTATTGTTCAGTGTCCTACAAATAGCACTCACACTTCCGCGATATACAAATTGACAGGTGAACTTGCGGGCTGCTTGGCTCAAAATTGCAGTTTTATTGTCTCGCGTCCTCCAAACAACACTCGGAGTTCCGCGACATACAAATCGACAGGACTCCACAACTTGCGGGTTCAAGATTGCAATTGTTTAAGGATGGTCATCCTATCTAAATTTATCTAAGAAACATTGTTTTCAAATACTAAATTATTAATATTAAATATTCATACTGTACAAGTGAATTACATTAAATTATTAAAGGATGTTAAATCGCTTATTTTTAAAAAAATGAAGCAAAGGAAAGTTTTTTTTTAAATTCTATCACTGCAAGCATAGCAAGGACCAATTTGAATTTTAAGGGCCTCATGTTCATATGATAGCACAATTGCACTCCGTACACTATATATTCGTTGATTTCAAATTATTGCAGCACATTAATTTTACGAAGTTCATTGAGTAAGCAAAAAATGCCAAAACAATGACCAATTTGAATTTTAAGGGCCTCTTGTTGATATGATAGCACAATTGCAGTTCGCACACTATATATTCGTTGATTTCAAATTATTCCAGGAAAATAATTTGACCAAGTTCATCGATCAAGGAAATCTGCTAAAACAAGACACATACTAGATTTGTGTCACAACGCCATAGAAATTATCAGGAGGATCTGCGGGCCAGCCGGCTAAGAAATTCAATTATATTGTTCTGTGTCCTCCAAAGAATAGTTGGAGTTCTGCAGTATACAAATTTACAGACAAAGCACATAACCAAGAACCAACCAAACTTCAAACAGGCCACAAGCAAGTTACCAGAAGTTTCCATAGAGTAGAACCCATCGACCTTTGCACCAAACAATTTGATATACAAAGAAAAGACGTCGCCACATTCGTTTTCTCTTGCATCTGATATATGTTCCCATTAGAAAATAACCGGGGACATGGGATATATGGGGTTTTTTTCTATGCTAATCTTATGCGCGTGCAATCCCAACTAGCCAAGTCCGACGAACATTCATTTGGATGTTGAACAAATATTACAGAGACACATGAGGTATTTTCGTTTTGTGCCAAAGTTTGATATATTTTTTGTTTTCCCCTTCTTCAGTCGATATGAAAAATTGCATTGTCCTCATTTAACGTGAATTTTCTATGTATCTGAAACNGTTGAACAAATATTACAGAGACACATGAGGTATTTTCGTTTTGTGCCAAAGTTTGATATATTTTTTGTTTTCCCCTTCTTCAGTCGATATGAAAAATTGCATTGTCCTCATTTAACGTGAATTTTCTATGTATCTGAAACTCTCGCAGCATGTAGGCACCGCTTGCCTTTTTCTGAAGATACGTTTCATACGACAAATCTGCCAGCTTAGGAAGCACATTTTGTAACAGAGGCTGCCTAACCGTACAATGCATGGTTGTGTTACCCATGGTTTGGATAACAACATTGACGCAATGTCCATATATATATGGACATTTTTCACCGCATCACAGACAATCAATCGTATCATCACTTATCAAAGAGGAGGCAGAAGAAGGGGAGTTTCATTTTGCACATACAGGTTCAAAGGGAGTCGAGTACACATCGGATGCAACTAAAACACCTTCAACATGGGAACGTGAGCATAGGAATTAATATATTGAAAAATACAATACACAACTGCA
>SNQJ01S0061755.1:17331-29059 GCA_010110895.2 Picea sitchensis | reverse complement strand
AAGTGGTACAAATGTTATCAATCAAAACAATCATGCATCAAACCTTGTCTATGTAAATGCTTTTACAACATAAATTCTTGTTTTAACTTATCTTCTTTCAAAAAATACACAGTTACAAGATCTTCTTCTTTGCTTCATAAATATATTATCTGATAGAAATTCTTTCAAATCTCTCTATTTTTTTTCTTGAACCCACTACATAGTATATCCCATCTTCTTCAAGCTGCATTGCTTGCTTTGATAGTTGATCTACTTCCTCATTGTATTCTCTATATATATGTTGTGCTTTTAGATGATGGAACTTCCCACTCAACAGTCGAATTTTTTTCATCCAAGGCTGGAGAGTAACCACCTGTCAATAATAGTCTTCGAGTCACCAACCAATTGTAATCTTTTTACCTTTTTGAAACAAGAAAAATATAGGATACACCACAGGGATAACACTCCCCCCTTGGTATTTGTTCCCCTGCCACAATTCATCTTAATGCTAAATGTACCCAAATTTGAGAATTTTAATATAGCACCAGCCCCACCCCCACATTTATGGCCCTTACATTATGATGTACCATCGAAAAACCAACTTCCATATTCCAGTCTAACAAGGGAGGTCTAGCGATCCTAACAGGTTATACAGTTTGTGTATATTTGATTTGGCCCAAGTCCTGTAAAATTATGTTGCAGACCTTGACCAAAGAAGGTGTAAGATCCTCAAAAATAACCACATGCATGTGCTTCCATATCTCCCAACAAATATAGCATGGAATTTCTTTATGATATTCCATCTTTCTGATCCAGAACTGAAAACACTCAATAATTTCTCCTCCCTCCCAACATCTATCAAGTTTTAGTTCCTTTAAGATTAAGGACCAAATATCTCTGGAAAATTGGAACTCAACAAATAAATGATTCATTGTTTCCTTTCTCTCCACACATAGGACACATCTGTTAATCCTCTTTTTGCCAAATTTTCTCAAGGGAGAATTTTTTGTTCAAACATCAGCCAGTAGAATAATTTAACTTTTAAAGGAATTTGCCACTTCAAAAGTTCTGTGTACTAGAACTTTTGCTTGTTTTTCATTAGCAACTCCTCCTTTGGTATTCTATGACCACACTAAAGAATCCTTATCAGTATTTAAATCAAAAACCGATCCTACTAGACCTTTAACATAAGTTTCCTTTTCTTCTTTTAGTCCTCCCTCCTATCCAAGAGTCTCTGCCTTTTTACAACTTAAAGAATTTGTATTCTCAAAATCCATTATCCCTGCTTGTGCCAGAAAATTAATTCCTTGAATCTGAAGATTACTAATTAAATTCTTTGATAGTTTGTAATAGGATTGTGACCCAATCATTGGATCTACTCCAATTATAATATCCCATCCATTTCCAGGATTCCAAACCATCTAATCAGTGATGATGGATAAAGACAATGTTAGAGGTCTTCAACAATTTGACATACCAGTCATGTTTTTCCTGCCTTCCCTAAACCATTCAACTACAGTTTTATTTTTTAGATATTTTTTAATGGTCACTTCATGCCATAGTCCAAGAACCATTAGACACCTCCACAAACTTTTGGCTGCCAAGGATTTTCCAAATGAGTAAATATTCTTTATACTCCACCCTCCTGTCTTTTTTGGTTTCGCAATTCTCTTCCAATTTATCAAATGCATACCCTTTTTTTATTTTTTCCCAGCCTAAAGGAAACTAAACATCCTTCTTCTAATTTTATCTAGTATGCCTTTCAAAATCTTAGACAAAGACAGCCAGTATACAAGTATGCTCTCTATCACTAATTTAACCAAAGTGACCCTTCCCCCTAAAGTAAGCCATCTATGACTCAAATTCGAGATTCTTTTTCGAATGTTTTCTCAAGCCAGCTCTAATCTGCCACTGTATAGCAGTTTGGTTTCATGAAGAAACCTAGGTACTTAAATTGAGCATCTAAAGGTTTGATTTCAAAGGGCAGTATCTCTTTCAAAATAGAGTGATCCTCTTCTACCCACCCTCCTTCCAGAAATAATGATTTATGTGGATTAAACTCCATCCTCGTCACTTTACAAAAAATATCAAGTACATCCTTATACATTTTCCATTTTGTAAGGGTTYCGTTCCCAAATAAAAGAATATCATCCACAAATAGTAAGTGTGTTATTMTTATACCTTTTTCCACTAAAACCCCTTCAATTTTATTTTCTGCAACCATCTTTTGTATTGATCTACTCAATCCTTCAACAATAAGTAGGAAAATTAATCCATATAATGGGTATCCTTGTCTCAGTCCTCTTGTACTATTAACAAATCTTGAAGGATTACCATTAATTAATACATCAAAATTAACAGTCAAAACACACCCCATAATCCAATATGTTGCCTCTAGACTCAGTCCAACCTGAAGTAAGACTAACCTTAAGTAATGCCAATCCACCCTGTCATATGCCTTCATCATATCCAATTTAAGAACCATAGATTTTCTATTTTTTACCTTTATATTGTGTAAAGCTTCTTGTGCCACCCCAATAGCATTTGTTATTTTTCTACCCTCCAGAAAGCCAAATTGTTCCTTTGATACACCTGTTGAAAGTGAAGCTTTAATCCTTGTTGCAATAATTTTTGTGATAATCATGTACGCCAAATTATAGAGTGAAATGGATCTAAACCCCTCAAAATATTTTGGCTTATCTCTTTTAGGAATAAGGGCTATAAATTTTTCATTTAGTGCTCCTGAGACCCTACGTTTCCTTCTATACTCTTCAACCGCCTCCAATAGTTCTTTTCCAAAAGGATAAAAAAATGACAAGAAAAATTCTACAATCTAGCCATCTGGCCCACGACTTTTTGAAGCAGTAAAGCCTTTAAGAGTAGACAATAATTCAAGTAAAGTAATAGGATCAACTATCTTTTGACCCTCTTCCTCAGAAAAAATCCTAGGATAAGCACTAATGACTGCCAGTTGATTGGAGATAGCAAGATTTTCCTGAGACTTAAAGAGGTTCTGAAAATACCCCAAGGCTTCATTTTGTAGACCCTATTGACTAGTAACACTTGTTCCATCCTCCTTAGTAATTTCCCATATAGCATTGACCTGTTTTCTAGCATTTTCATATGCATGGAAAAACTTAGTATTCATGTCTCCCGATGCAATCCAATTTATTCTACTTTTTCGTCTCTAGGTTTCCTCCTCCTGGGATAAGAGGAATAGTTTTCTATTTTCTTTTTCTAATACCAAAAATTTATCATCCTCATTTTCAAAACCACCGAGATAATCAGAATAAAGAGAGTCTAAATCATATTCAATTTGCAATAATTCCTCCTTTTCCAAGAGTTTTTTCTCTCTTTACCACTTAATAACCCTTGACTTAAGCAGTTTTAATTTTTGTACAAGTGAGTCCATAGTATTTAATATCTCTTTCTCTAAGAGTCGATTCCAATTCAATCATACAAGGTTTACAAAATCTGGTTCCTCCAACCATACAAAATTGAATTTGAATAGATAAACTTTCTTTTCCTTATCATTTTCTAAAGGAAGAATCATTGGAAAATGATCATAAATCTTATAATTACTCACCCACGATCTATATCTGAATCTAGAAAGAGAAAAATCCTCAGCTATCAGAAATTAATCCAATCTCTTAGTAATGTAATCTTGTTCCCCCATTCCATCTCTCCAGGTAGGGGAGGAGTTTTACAAGCTAAACATCAACCAACCCTTCATCTTGAATCATATGGCTAAAGTAGGATTGCAAAGGATTAGATCTAGCATGGGGACCCCATACTTCTCTATTCGAGATGATAAAATTAAGATCGCCTCCCAGAATTAGGTTGTGTTCATTGAGCAACCCATACTTCTTTATTCTATCCCAGAAAACATCTTTTTCACCATAGGGTCCGTAGAAATTAACCAGTTTCACTCTTTTGTTTAAATCTTTTACCAAACCTTCCAATAGAATCCGTACAAGAGTTAGAAAAACATTGAAATCAACTCTTCTCAGATTCCATGCAGGTAAGAGCCCACTCGAAAAACCTATGGAATCTACCCCACAGAAGTGCCACGACGGAAGAATTTTAGTAAACATCTCCCTTGCTTTGTGAGGACTAACCATTGTTTCCTATATAACTAGTATATCTGGATTTACCAAAGCAAGGAATCTTTTGAGGGATAAAAACTTTGGAGCACACACTACTCCTCTAACATTTAAGGTTAAAATAATCATTTTTTAACCCTTGTGAGGGCTTTGTGAGATCTAAGCACCCCTAGACCATAAATAACCATCGAACCTGAAGAACCCAAAGCCTCCCGCTCTTTTCCTAGTTTGCTAGCACTTCTCGTTTTCAGCGGTGAGAAATATTTTTCTAGACCTCCAAAAATTTCCCCTTTCACAACTGTAGGAACTCCCATCTTACTAAAATTTCTGTCTCTTTTCGAAATCTGATCCCCCTGGACCAGAATTGAAGACATAGGTAAAGGCAATTCTCCCGAAAAAATTGGAAGAGGAGAACAATTAAGTACATCTTTATAGGAGGATATGAGGATTTATAAAGAGTCATTAATCTCACATAGCACTGACGGGTCAGTATGTGAGTAATATCCCACTGTTTCAAATCATTCCTCTACATCCCCAATGGTAAATGACTCCATATCTTTATCGATAAGTGGCTCAAAAGTTCAAATCGATGGATCTTCGAACTTCCAGATAGTCTGCGCTTCCGTGTCTGCCAAGGTCGATGACTCACTCTTCTATGTAGAAGAGAGTGGGTTGGTCTCTCTAATTCCCAAGAAACAACCCACGGTATCCCTATCTGAGGCTTCAACTCACTCCTCGCATCCTCCCAAAACCCCTAGGGCTAACAAAGGCTGATAACAACGCAAAATTAAGTTTCCTTATCTACCACAGAAGGTTAATTAACTCGTTCCAAGGCCGTGAGGCCCTCCACTAGTCGTGTATTTTTAACACCTATACCATCGATACCCCTACCCCCCGATCCACAACAAGCGTGGACGTTGACCACAATGAATGTGTAGTTAAAACAAAATTATCCCTGCCTGATTGAGTAACTCCAATCGCCCTACTCAATACTAGGCCATCCAAGCCCCTTCTCGTGCACACCGAGGAAGAGCCATCTGCTAATACAACTCCTAAATCCACCTTTAGAGAAACCTCCCCAAGTGACCCCCTAGACCCCTCATAAAGAACTACGAGAGGGGAGGAATCAATGGTTTCAACGAACGCACCAAGAGCAGTCACATTATCGGATTTCCCTAGCTCAAAATCCCTCAACCAACATATATCGCTAGAATATAATGAGGAAATAAATCTAGGGAACTTTGAGAGCAACTTATAGAGGAGATATTCAGACTCAAAATCCTCTGAGAATAATGGTGTTGTATTTCCGACCCGAACATTTGATTGAGTAGAGCATTGCAACTCCATATCCAATGAAGCCGCTGAAACTAAACAAAAAAGAAGAGGAGTCATCTAAATCCCAGGACATGACCATTTTAGAGGTGCAGTAAGAAAATATAAAGAGTACCCCAAGGTAATCCAAATGTTGTTGATAAACACCACCTTGCCAAGATATTTCTATATCTACAAGTAGGCCTTGTGACAGATCAAATTCCACTAAAAATCGCCCCATCCGTTGGTCCTATCCAGATAAAATTAGCAGATCCACAAACAAAAATCTTCCCAGAGAATCCCCAAATGATTTAAAAGCCTCCCTGTTCCAAAATGTGAGCGGACAACCCAGTAAAAGGACCCATAAGTGTCAGAATTAGAAATGATCCTTCTCTGGATTAAACAAGAGTGTCCAATGCCACAGCATGAGGCTCCCTTGCTTATAAACCCACACCTTGTCCAAGATCACCTCAACATCCTCTGTAGTCCTAAAGTTGAAGCAGAACCATCCTTTAACCAAGATGTAAACCTCAAGTAGTGTATATGTTCTTATGTTCTTTCAATTTCTTTTACTGTAGATTTTATTTTCTAAGGCTGAAAGTAGTGTATATTCCTTAAAGTTTTTTATATTTTAGATTAATTGTTTTTTTCCTGTCTTAGTGGTTATGTTTAGGAGATAATTGAAACATTGGTTTACTGTATATGTAATTAAATTTTTTTGTCTTAATGATGGTCGTTAGGAAATGGCTGAAACATTTTCTCTTTGGGACCCCAGACACATTCAAATATAATTGATTATATCCTAGTTATTACTAGAGTATATATAACTTATACAACGAGGTGTATAGCAGGGTGAATTTTACGGAGTTAATTAGTAAGTCAATTAATTCAATTCTGTCGAATGTTTTTGAGTTAAGTAGTTTGGTATTTTATTTATTATTTTTACAAATTTTAGTATTATAAAATGGATAGTTTACTATTAAAAAATTATATTAATTTACTTAAAATATAAATATTTTAATTTACATTAATTTATTTTAAATATTTTTTTTTTTACAATTTAATGAAATTTGAAAAAGAATTGGGAATATTTAAAATATATTTTGTTTACAATTTATTATTTAGTGAAATTTGAAAAAGAATTGGGAATATTTAAAATATATTTTGTTTACAATTTATTATTTAGTGAAATTTGAAAAAGAATTGGGAATATTGTTATTAAAATATATTATAAACATATTAATTTTTTTTTGTTTGTTAGTTTGTCCGTGACCTATGGGACTAACCTGTGGCTAAGAAACTGCGACTCAGGGGCATCTAAGCCGTCAAAATCACCCAGGAATCGCACCTGGCGTGAGCCACACCAACCCTTAACATAGTTGGATTTTTTGTCCCCGCAAGTTTCGAACCAGTGACTTTAACATCACGAAGTGGATTAACAACACACTCTGTCACCGATTGTCCTACACCTCGTGGAATTATTATAAACATATTATTATCATACACTAAAAATCTACATTTATTAAAAAATTATGAATGACTAATTTTTATTTTTATATGATAATTATTTATTTATTTAAAAAAATATTTTTTTAAATAAAATTTATTAATATAAGAAATAAATATCATATGTTAATGTAAATGCAATTTCATCAAATTTAAGAATTAGAATGAGCATTGTGAATTCTCACCTAATGTTTTCATTCAGAAACTTGATGTCTCATATGTGTAATTTCTATAAAATAAGATACATTACTATGTCATATAGATGCTCAATATACATTAATATATATAAAGATGTCATGTAGTGTCACAGAATGGCAAGTTTTTAAGTAGGTACTTGATTTGTTTAGTAAGGCGACAAGTTTGTCCTTTAGCCCACATAAGTCTATTTTTCTAGAAGTAGGGTGGACAGGGGAGGAGCTCTTAATGTTAAAAGAGATTTTCCCATTTGAATTTAAACCGATAGATGTTGGGTTTAAGTATTTGGGGTTCTTCATTAAACCAAATTGCTATACAGTACTAGACTGGAGCTGGCTAGAGAAAAAAATTGAAAAAAGAATCTTGAATTGAAGCCATAGATGGCTTACTTTAGGGGGTAGTGTAACTCTTGTAAAATCAGTACTTGAAAGCATACATGTATAATGGATGTCAATGGAAAAGATTCCAAAAATCCTTCTCAATAAAATTAGAAGAAGGATGTTTAGTTTTTTATGGACTGAGAAAAAAGTTAAAGAAAGTATACATTTGGTAAACTGGAAAATAATTGCTAAACCAAAGAAGATAGGCGGGTGGGGTATAAAAAACATTTTCTCATTTGGAAAAGCATTGGTATCAAAGATCTTGTGGATATTCCTTATGGTTCATGGACTCTGGCATGAAGTGGCACACAAGAAGTATTTGAAAAAGAAAACTATTGTTGAGTGGTTCAAGGAAGGCAGGAAAACCTGGGCTAGTATGCCAAACTGTTGGAGAGATTTAACATCCTCTTTACCTATCGTAATTGATTGGATTGCCTGGAATCCATGAAATGGGTGGGACATTACAATAGGAGAAGATCTGATGATTGGGTCACGATCATATTTCAAACTCTCAAAGAATTTCATAAGTTTTCTGCAATCAATTGGCAAAAAAGTCTGGCACAAGTAGGTTCATTTAAACCTGAGGATTCAAACACATTAAAATGGAAGAATGCAGAGAGTATTGGACTATATGGAGTTCAAAAAGAGGAATTGGATAAATATGTAAAATTGTTAGTTGGGTTTGGTTTTGAATTTGTAACATCCTGCTCTTGCGCGCACCTGAAGTGACTTGTTCTTTGAGGACACTTGCGTACAAGTGATCTAGTTCATTATATGATTGACTGCTTTGCCTATGGATTCTGATGACAATAATGTGGATTATGATGTCATGTTATGTTATTATATATAGACGGGTGCTACTAACTAGTTTCTCTTGAGTTTGCAGGACTCTTGGCATATTGAGGATGTTGATGGCATCGATGGACCGCCTTGGACTCCGGATCGAGTTAGGGAATGGACTGTATATGGTTTGAGTATTTCTGTTATTGCATATGTGACATATTACTGGGTATATTATGATATGGTTTATAGATCATTGAAATGTTTCGTTGATGTATGCAGGCTAACGATTTCTTGCTAATCACACTCACATTTGGAGTAAAGGGGTCATCCACGACAACCAGAGATACTAAGGGAGAGGTGTGGTGGCGGCCCTGCCACATCCTACTAGCACTTTTGTCATTACTTGAACTGTAGGTTAACAATTACCTAGTTTGAGATATCCACGATGTCATGAGGGCAGACTGAAACAATCGCTCATGAAGATTCTAAGGGGCGTGCAATAAGGCAAGGTCCTTATTCCTTAGAGGCCCTTGGTCTCTCACAAGTTCGCATGGAAGAGTTTTGACTCCAAGGGTTAGACGTCTACCAAAATGATTCAAAAGGAGAGTGGCACCCTTGGAGCACGTAGTGCATCTTGTAGGTCACGTCTCATAGATGAAACATGAATAAAAGTGAGTGGCACCCTTGGAGCGTGTAGTGCGTCTTGAAGGAAACGCCATGATTTTTAAACACATGTGAGTCCATGAACCTAGGTGCCTAGAAAAAAATATCTTACATTGACATGGTCGACCTTAAAATAATATCACAACTGGCAAGCGTAAGGTTATGCTACCAGATTTTTCTTGACTGATTTTTTTTGTGGGAGTTGGGATACCCAACTCGATTATAGAGTAGTATCTTGACCTTGCGAGGTGAGTTGGCAGCTATCTTATTCTCTGGTTTGTGTGTGTGGCCCCTTGCATCTCAAAGGGCTCAGGGGGAAGAAGAGTACCCCTAGCATTGGTTGGGAGGTACCGATGAGGTCTCAACGATTAGAAAGCCAGGATCTGGATGGAGCACAAGCGCGGGACAACAACTTATGATTATTCTCCTTTTGGTTACAGTACACATGTCTAAATTTCGAAATGGCAAATTAGTTTAATTTTGTATGTGGATTTATACTTAAATGGAATGTGGTAATAGTTTTATGGGTCTGTTTGTGTGAATTTATGGGTTCCCTGCCTTTTTCATTTTGTTTCCTATACCTTTGCCCAGCTATAGATAGCGTTCACATCTTAACTTTTCCTTTGTGTTTCCACATCTCTGAGAATGTTTTCCTTTTTCCTCAGCTCTATGTTTTTTCCATCCATAAACCCTCTGCGTTACTGCCTTGCTCACATAAATTTTTGGGGCCTTACGCTTCCCAACCATTTAAAGAGTATGGGATTTTTCAACTGATTGATTGTTGTAAGGATTGCAACTCTGTAATGGATGTATTTCCCAATTTGTTTTTAGAATACAAACCTAGAATTTATTGAGTGTTTATGTTCTGTTTATGTTTAAATTCTAAATTTTTATTTCGAAGTATTTATTTTGTGGAATGATTTGGGGTTGTAGGATTAGCTCGACCTTCCTGAGAACCTCTGCGTTCATTTACTGTCTATTCCTCAGGATTAACCATTCCTAAGCTATCCATTGCCTGTATTTATAAATTCAAATTTTTTTCTTTCTTCCTAATTTTTTTTTTTTCGGATCAAGGGTCGGGTTAGATGTCATATCTAGGACTTAATGGAGTTCTAGATTAAGAGGTGCACTAATTTAATGACTAAATGGTGGCATGCAACTCTTGTTTCATGTCTTTTTCCTTAACACCTTGTGTAGAGTTGGGTTGGGCAAAATCTAGTGAGCTATTGACCCTTGCGAGCCCTTTTTCTTTTGAGTTTTAAAATTTGATTTGTGTTTTTTTGTTTCCTATGTCCTATACAGTTATGAAGATAAATTCTAACTTAAAAGANTGACTAAATGGTGGCATGCAACTCTTGTTTCATGTCTTTTTCCTTAACACCTTGTGTAGAGTTGGGTTGGGCAAAATCTAGTGAGCTATTGACCCTTGCGAGCCCTTTTTCTTTTGAGTTTTAAAATTTGATTTGTGTTTTTTGTTTCCTATGTCCTATACAGTTATGAAGATAAATTCTAACTTAAAAGAAATCTTGTTCATTTCTCAATTAGATGAGAACCTTGATTTTGTGTTCGTTCTGCTGGTAGGGAGTTTTAGTGTTTATTTTATTAACTGGAATCCTTTTGTGGTGCAAGCTTGAACTCACAGCTTGATATAATTTTAATTTTGCCTTGAACTCATTTCCTTATTGGGTTTTTATTCTTGGATTCCTCTCTGCGTTTGGCACTTAAAATTGCCCAAAATCATTTCCTTATTGGCGATTTTATTCTCTTGATTTTTCTCTGAGTATGGCAATTAAATTTTTCCTAGCTTCCTTCATCAAAATTTTTCTCAGATTCATGAATAAATCTGAGTTTACTAGGGATAGATCTTTGTGTATTTACATAAGTTTTTGGTTCTTAAACCTTCCCAACACAAAATGAATTTACTGTTCATGCAATCATTCCAAGCTGGAGATTCTCCATTTCGGTGTTTAAAAACAAATCTTTTGTGTATGCATTAAATTCCTAGTTGAAGTTTCCACTTATGTGTATTAAAACGGATTTACTGTGTATGCAATCGTTGCCAAATTTTATGCTTGTTGGAATCTATTTTGGGTCCCTGCATAAATTATTGAAAGGCCTAAATTAAGTTCGCGACAGAGTTTTCAGTTCTGGAACTGACATTTGTTGGCTCACTGTAGGCGTATTGTAATTTGATTTGACTGCCTGTAGGGTCTTGCGAGAGAGATATCCACTTGATTGATTAAATTTTAAGATTTTGCCAATAATTTCCACGAAAATGAAATTTGGGATTTATGTTGCCCAAACCTTCTGAAGATTATGAAATTGCTCTTTAGTCTTGTTGTCTTAGTTTTCAACGCTCTAGTTGTGGATTTCCCTTGTTGTATTTTAGAAAACAATTTCAGAATTTAATTGAGCGATTCTGTTATGTTTACTTTTATTTTCTGAATTTTCAATTTCAAAAATTTATAATTCGACAATGAAGTTGGGGCTATAACCATAGTTCAACCTCCTGAGTGTCTTTGAAATCATTCTTGTTCCTTCCCTTAAGACTTAACCGTTCAGAAATTGATTCACTACATGTAATTTTTAAATTCGAATTTCCGAGAAATTTAGTTCCGTTTCGAGGTCCAAATGGAGAGTCGGTGATCCAGGTGGATATCAGGGGCCATCCACCTTTTCCAAATGGCTCAAAACAGTTTTCTGGCCATTTTGGCAATTTACTATTTTTAGCAGGTTTTCACTTCCGGGGCCATTTTGAGGGCCTAAATGAAGGTTTTTCGAGATCGAGGTTCTCAATGATAGCCGAAG
>SNQJ01S0061755.1:0-15586 GCA_010110895.2 Picea sitchensis | reverse complement strand
ATGTGTTATGTGATTGAAAGCATGTGTTTCCTTATTTTATTTAGTATATATTAGTATGTTGAATGAATGAGTTGATTATACTTCCTACATAACCGTGAATGACAGTTTATTGCTTCAATAAGTTAAGTAGAACTCTCAGCGCACATTCCTCAGATATCCACTTAATCCTGGAATGAAAACACCTGAGTATTGCAGTCACCCATTAAGACTATCTTAGGTGAGACTTCGCAATGCACTCTTTGCACTGCATTGCCTTCTGGTTTACCAAGAGGGTCGATAGTTTTAGAGGCTTTGTTGGAACCCCAGTAGACATGATCCCTGGTTCAATCAAGTTAAAAGTATAAAATCAGATAAAGTATTAACTAATGAATGGTTTTGTTGTCGTCGGATGGAGCAATATAGATTTGAGTAGATGGGATCTATTGAAAAATTGTAATATTTGCAGAAGGAGGCTCAAGGGAATACTGAATCGGACGATGAGAAGGTTAAAAGAATGAGCCGTTAGAAGGGGACGTTGAGACCACGGAATCCCACGAAAGCAGAGATTGAAAGTTGGATGAAGACAAAGGAGCCGGAGTTTTCACAGAAAGATAACGGAAACCCTAGAGTAACATCGCGCAAATATCTTGAGAAATACGTGTTTAATGATCTACATGAACTCTTTTTCTATGATTTTTCACATTTATTGCAGGAGTGGATATTGAGGTTGAAGGATAACCAAGCAAAAAACCGGATTCGATAGTTAGAGTGGACCTCAGTTCATATTGAGCAGTTACAATAGGTGAACAACAAATTCACCCATGGGCTCGATAGTATTGTAGCAGGCTTTATAATAGAGTTCACAGTAGATACATTGAAGTCGTACAATGTTGCAGAACAAGAGTTTCTATGTGAGCCTTGAGGAAGGTATATTAGATCATTGTATACCTCTATTAAGATACTACTATATAACAAATGTGTAATGGCAATGGAGCCAGGCAACTAAACTTCCCTACGTGCATGGGGGAAGGGGGGAAGCACTGACAGAAAGTGGAGAAATGGAAGACGAAATGGATAAAGGAAAGAAGGTTGAAACCTTGGACCCAATCATGATGGACAACGATCATATCAAGAGGATCATGGTGACAACTAGAAAGACATGCCGTGGAGCACCCTACCAATACAAGGTAAATACAAAGAAGAGAGCCATAGCCATGAGGCAAGGCTTGGAGAGTGATGAAGAAGAGGTAGAAGATCTTCGGGCTGTGGAGCAGATTGAGTTAATCCTACGCGCAAAATATGAGAGGAAGACAAGAGGTCCAAGAGCGGGAAGAGAAGGAAGAAATCCTATCTATATTAATGTAAGTGTGTTACCCATAAACCCATGTGCGACTAATACACCAAAGACGACACCACCATATAGACAACCGGATTTTGGGAGAAGAAAGACAACAGGAAGTACATCTACACATGGTAAACCAACTGGAGGAGATAGTTCAGGAAGCACTAGCCAAGTGTCTACACCATGTGGAGGTATTAGTACAACATTCAGGATGGCAGGACATGATCCCACCATTAGGCTAATAGAATTCAAAGGAGAAGCGTCAGAGGACCCAGAAAAAGATTTGTTTATCTGTGAAAAGATTTGGGAAGCAAAAAAAATCACAGAAGAAGATACTAAACTTGTTCAGCTAGCGATTACACTAAGGGATCGCGCACTGGATAGGTATATGAGTTTAGCTACAAACAATCCACCAGGGACAACCAGAAAAATTTCAGACATCAAGAAATTGTTGATAAATGATTTTCAGAAGCCAAGTTCAGAGGATCAGTACATGAACAAGATGATAGAAATTCGACAGAAACCAAGAGAATCCGTATGGGATATTGACCAGAGATTCAAGTGACTGAAAGGAAAGTTAAAATATCTCATGACTGATATGCAACACAGGCACATGTTCGTGAATTCACTGCTACCACACTTAAAATACCCATTGCGACAACAAAAGTTTTAGACACAAGTAGAGGCTCTTCAGGCAACCCTACAACTGGAAGAAAACCAATACCAGCAGACGAATCCATCCATCGAAGAGCTGAGGGAGGATTTGAAGAACTTCACGTTCTTGCTAAACCATAACAAAAGTAAGGACAAACGAGAAGTCGTTAGGTGTACCACATGCAGGACGGAAGGACACCACAAGAACGAATGTCCAACATTCGCATAGTACATGGCAGCAAGTATGCCAAATCCATTACCAATAGGAGGACTATGGTGAAAAATCTGTAAGAAACCGGGCCACGATCTATATCACTACCCAATGATGCAAAAATACCAGACAGTCCCAAAGAGTTCATATTACAACTTTTGCAAGTCAGTGAGACACAATGACAAAGATTGTAGAACTATGGATTTTATGCAAGAGAGGACATCAGATGCATATAGGGTGTAGGAATAAATGATGACTGGGAAAGATGCACCATAATTTAACCAAGTTCCAACACCATACAAAACTGTGCATAAGCAATATAATACTGCACAAAAACCATATAATATCATGCAACCATAGTACAACACAACGCAACCTCAGTACAATATAGCACAGTACAATCACATGCCTCTGTATAACATGCTAAGAGGAGACCAAGCTAGCTACATAGGTGGAGGACGAGCAAGAGGAGGCTTCGTGAGAGGTAGAGGACCAGTGGTATGTCACAACTATCAACAACTGGGACATTATGAAAGAGAATGTACACTCCCACCAACAACTTGTATGTATTGTCGCACATCGGATCATGACACGAAGGAATGTTCTACGTTACTCGGGAAGATCCAGGAAAAGAGAAATCAGAACAACCAGAATGTTCAATGGATTTCAACGGAAGCAAGGGATGAAGGAACAAACATCAACATAGTTACGCCTAGAGGAGATAAAATAGGAAATGACCTAGTCCGATAAGAGCCAGTACAACACCAGTGGGTGAAGAAGAATGTCGACCCAAGGAGACAGTTCGATGCACAAAACGAGAAAGAAATATTTAAGCAAGCCATACAAGAATTCCTTAAGCAAGACACCGCGTCGACTTCAACTGTGCAGCAAAGAAAGGAAGAGCTAGAGTACACGATGCCTCCATCGTTGGATCATACCAAGGAAATGAAACCCTTGGGACAAGTAAGTACAATCAAAGGATTTTTACAATCATGTATAAAAATATTGAATGATCCATCCTCTGTCAAAATATGGAAAATATAGTAGAAAGATGTAGCATAGACACAGAAGGAAAACTAGAACAAAAAACAATCAATCACCTACATACAAGGAGAAGAACAAGTAGGGAGTTCAGGCTAAATGCCAACATCAGATATTTCAACATGGGAGATATCATACTGGATCTAGGATCTGAAGTCAATGTATTACTCAAGAACACATGGAAATGTATGGGAGAACCCACATTAGGATATTCACCTATTCAGTTGAAACTAGCAAACCAACACAGAGTTCTACCAATTGGCAGACTGAAAGGAGTGACAGTAGACCTGGATGGAGTGCGCACCAAAGAAGACTTCGAAGTGATTGAAATAGTGGATGACACAACACCATATCCAACATTGCTTGGCTTGGATTGGCCATTTGATAACCAAACCATAATCAACTTAAAGACACAAAAAATGACATTTGAGTTAGGAGAATATAGGGTCATCGTACCATTGGACCCATCAGAAGGGGAAAGGTTTGTAGAACCTACTTGCTTAGACTGGGAGGAAATTATCCAGTTGTACAAAACAATTGTGTGCGATGAGGATTATGTAAATCCAACTGCAGATGGGATACTCAGTTGGTGAAGCATTATTTCATGTGCGAAAGACTCAGATACATGCTTAGAGAACTAGCAACAAAGGCTACATGAAGTTTCCATAAGAAGATGCGCAAGAATAGACCACGCGGTAAGATGGGTAGGTATAGAGATAAGGGAACTACCCAGTTTCCATGGAGTAAATGATCTATAAGTATTCTTGGCATAGTACAAGGATGAAGTGTTAGAAAATCAGAGACTCTTATCACTCGATATAGCACTCAAGGCCACACCTGTAAGATGGTGGTATGCACACAAGGAAACAATCACAGATTGGTACCAATGCAAGCAGTTATTGTGCATAAGGTTTGGTGCAGAACAAAGGAACAAACAACATTAGAAGTAGGATGGACAGGGGGCACTAGCGGATCACTTTGAGAAGTGCAGAGTGTTGTGGAAAATGACACATCCAGAGGAATGGCCTCATCATTTCATACATACCTTAGAAGGCATACCAACAAACTGGTATACAGACTAAGAACTCCACAGCGAAACTTCGAGTTGGATGGTACTGGAACAAAAGTTTACAGTCACTTTCTCATTCAAGAATGAGAACCCCAACATAGATGCAACACTTAAGAAGATAAGAGGGGTGATATTGATTAAGGAACCAGAAGTTGAACTCATAAGTTAAGAAGAAGAACATCGAGCTAACAGGAGTGCACATTTCCATCAATGATCTAAATAGGTGGACATGAGAACATCCAGATGCACCCCCAGAAGTCCCAAGGATGATCTAAGATGAACATTGAATGAACTATACATCCATTGCAAGGGCCCAAAGAACTGGAATTAAGTTGGAGCAAGACATAAAATACTCCATTGGCACCTGCAAGCGACTTTACTTATTGGCAGATAAATTGATTGAAAAATGCAGGCTGCCCAAAATTGGGGATTTGGGAAATCCAAGGCCAACAGAGCAAGTCTTTGCAGAATTAGAAGAGGCCATGAATTCTAGGGAAATCTCCATAATCATAACTCAAAGAGTAACCCAAGGAACTTTAAAAGAACATATTGTTGAGCCAGCAAGAGAACATCGTATGTTAATTTCTTACTTGGCTACTTTGAAAATAGACATGAAGACTGTAATTAAGAAAACAACCGATTATTCAACTACATTGGAAAAATTTTCTTTTAAGAGAATTGAAATGATCTCCTCTTATCATAAGATTTGGATAGCCTATCTACAAAATCAAAGCTAGGGAGGAGAATAAATTTCCAATTTTGTAATGTATTGTATAAATTATTGTGCTAATGTATTATTAAAATGATTATTTATATACCCAAGAGCACTCGACAAAAAGGAATCTTACTTTTTGTAATTTTGGAGAACTACATACTGAAATTTTAATGAAAAGAAGACCTTGGGGCCATTTTTGTAGGGGAAGTGAGTTAACGTTGTGTGATGTACTCGTTGAACTGTTTCTAGTTTGTGTTTTTCCATCTTTGCTATTGTAAATTTATATTATCCATATGACAAAGTATTCTTTTGTGAGTTTCCATGGCTTTACTTAGACTTAGACCTACTAATTCTACATGGGGTGTCATTCCGCATGAAAAAACATCATTATTGTAGTAGTTGATTATTTTTCCTTGTAGTTACTAAGATAAATACATGATTATTTTTGGAGGTTTTTGTCTTACTGCAGAAGTTGGATAAAAATCACAACTTTGAATAAGATGGCCATAGTACAGGTTTTTATTTTCTCTAAACAATTGATGTCTTGATTATTTATTTATTTACTAGATAAATAACATGGTCTTATTAGTGATGTCGTGTATTACATGAACTAAATATATCACTGCGTAACTATTTCAGGAGGATTCAAATTATAGAGTTATTAAGGAAAACAATGGGCACAACTACTTTTACTGTTTGGTCAGTGAATGCAATTGTCTATGATGTACCAAGTGTTCTACATTTAATAAACATAGAAAATAAGTACATTCTTGGGGACCCATAACATTGCATGTTGGCACGCCACGTGGCTTTTGGTACAAGCTTATATCTGAATCCAAATAGGAAATAGATCGTTACCGAAAAAATTACGACATTGAATATCATTATAAGAAGAATAGAAAGGCTGTTGAGACCACTGCCCTTCGAAAAGAGGTTCAAAACGTGGTACACTGTGTTTTTTAATGAAATTTTATTTTCAGATATTTTCATTAAATTATGCTTTACTGATGTATTCATTTTGTTTTCATGTTATAGGGGGTGAAGTGTGCTCAAGAGTTGAGTGAAAATGATTCGGAACGTGTGAGAAGACCCGTTTATGAATACGACGCTCAATCAAAGGAAAAAAAATATGCATTAAAAAAAAATGTTCACAAGAAAATCATTAAGGACAAAAAATGGAGCATGCTACATAAAGTGTTTAATGAGTCACCACCTGTAAGAGCTATTCAAATATGTATTTTTTTTTTTTGGATACGAATTCAATACTGCATGGTATTTAATAAAATCACTTTTTTTTTTAGCATGTTTTTCTTGCAATAGAAAAATTCGTCTACCTCCTCCCAATGTAAAGAGGATGATACCTTATCTATTGAAGAGTCACCTAATGTACATTTTGTAAGATACCACATGTTTTGTTACATAATTCTACAAAATACTAAATGAAAACCCCTAAAGAAAGTCAACAAACATACCAAAACAACATTATTTACGAGTTATATAAGATTTGTTATTCCACTTATAGCCAAGTACAACCTACATGTGCTCAAATAGATGCAATTATTGAGTACTTGCATCAATAAATGACATCAAAACCAAACATATGAAGCAATAAGACAGCCATCTATTTAATAAGAACCATAAATATTACATGTCCCAGTTTTGATATCAAAATAGATTCAAAAGAACAAACAAATCTCTCTTTTCAGCCCCTTTCTTTTGCTAGTCAAACCAGCTATAAGCAGTAAAATTATATCCCATCAAAGAAAAAAGACAGCAAGTAAAAAAATAGCATCCTTACAAGCATATCATAACCCTTGTTTAGCCCAATATGTTAGCTCAAGTTGTTGAGTTCTGTGAATTACAAGCAGGATGTTGTGGGGTCAAGTCGTTGGGTTGGCTACCTCTGTGAATATTGACAACCTCACTCAATGTCCTCACCGGATTAGGTTGTCAAAACTACAATTGACCGGTTTACCCTCGGTACCATCCTTGGAATGAGGGGGAGTTCCTAGTGGGCTTCCCCAGGATGTGAATTTCATTGGTAAGAGAGCAAAAGAAAATTGTTCTAGATACATCCATGAGAACACACCTCAAACTATTACATCCCCCTCTTTGTCGCGTGTGAAAATAGGTCCACAAATGAAATGTAACATCTCTAGATCAAAGCACTCTTCTTATAATATGCCTTTGAATTTGAAAAAGGGTTATAGATGCAATGTGTCATCGTCTCCTAAAGGGAAACTTCCTAAAAACTTCATCTATTCCTTGTAAAGTATGCCAATGGCCCTCATTATTGTTAGATTTTGTCTACACCTCAGGTCTGGTCTATTTTTTCTACAATTTCATAGAATTTAACCCGACTCTGAATTGCAAACATAAACACACTGAAATGTCTAACCAAACAATTATGAACAATAGAAATTTATAACAACAATTAGATCATGCACAGTACGCAAAATTTCTTCCTAATCCAATTTTCAATACTAGTCCTTCAATAAGAAATTTAGGGCTCCCGTACCAGGGAAATTGTCCCTTTACAACCATAGTAAAATGCCTATTACAAGAGAATAAAACCTGGGCCTAGGCCGAGTCCTTCAAATCTTTCCTTGCTCATAAATTCTCCAAGATATGTCCTAGCTCTTGGCTGCCCTGTCCAGTCCTTTGGACAGCTCAGCCGCCTACTATAGCTTGTTGTTACAGCCTGTAACAACCCTCAAACAATGTTGTTCACTGCCCTCAAAAAACCCTTAAAAACTATTGTTCACTGCCCTCAAAACTGCCAGCTGTCAGCCCCCAAATCTGTTGTTGTAGCAGCCCTGTATACTAAACTACCTACTACCACACCTATGACAGCCCTCAACTGTTGTTTCTCTCTTCTGGGCCTACGAAAACACTTAAATAGGTATGCCAAGGCTACAAGAGAAGGTAAAAGGAAAGCAAATTGGCATAACGGGAGACTATCGTATCACAGTCACCTCAATAGGATGTATCTTTCTATTTAGGGTCATAGTTCCACAGGTCATAGTTCCATAGGGCATAGTTCCATAGGTCATAGTTCTAGAGGGCGTAGTTCTTGAGGTCATAGTTTTAGAGGAAATAGTTCTAGAGGGTGTAGTTCCACAGGTCATAGTTCCAGAGGGCATAGTTCCACATGTCATAGTTCCAGAGGGCGTAGTTCCACGGGTCATAGTTTCATAGGTCACAGTTCCACGGGTCATAGTTCTACAGGGCATAGTTCTAAAGGTCATAATTCTAGAGGTCATCATTCCAGAGGGGTTCCAGAAGTCACAGTTCCACAAGTCATAGTTCCACAAGTCATAGTTCCACAGGTCATAGTTCCACAGGGTGTAGATCTAGAGGTAATAGTTCCAGAGGTCGTAGTTCTACAGGGCATAGTTCCACAGGTCATAGTTATGGAGGGCATAGTTCCACAGGTCATAGTTCCACATGTCACAGTTCCACAGGTCATAGTTCCATAGAGCGTAGTTCTAGAGGTCATAGTTCCAGAGGTCATAGTTCCAAAGGGCATAGTTCCACAAGTCATAGTTCCATAGGTCATTGTTCCATAGGTCATAGTTCCAGAGGGCCTAGTTCCACAGGTCAAAGTTCCATAGGTCATAGTTCTGGAGGGCATAGTTCCATGGGTCATAGTTCCACATGTCACAGTTCCANTAGTTCCACAAGTCATAGTTCCATAGGTCATTGTTCCATAGGTCATAGTTCCAGAGGGCCTAGTTCCACAGGTCAAAGTTCCATAGGTCATAGTTCTGGAGGGCATAGTTCCATGGGTCATAGTTCCACATGTCACAGTTCCATAGGTCATAGTTCCATAGGGCATAGTTCTAGAGTTCATAGTTCTAGAGGTCATAGTTCCAGAGGGTGTAGTTCCAGAGGGCGTAGTTCCAAAGGGCATAGTTCCAGAGAGTATAATTCCAGAGGTCATAGTTCCAGAGGGCATAGTTCCAAAGGGCATAGTTGCAGAGGGCGTAGTTCCATAGGTCATAGTTCCATAGGGCATAGTTCCATAGGTCATAGTTCCATAGGTCACAGTTCCACAGGTCATAGTTCTACAGGGCATAGTTTTATATGTCATAGTTCCAGAGGTCATAGTTCCATAGGGCATAGTTCCACAAGTCATAGTTCCATAGGTCATAGTTCGAGAGGGAATAGTTCCACAGTTCATAGTTCCATAGGTCACAATTCCATAGGTCATAGTTCCAGAGAGCGTAGTTCCACAGGTCATAATTCTATAGGGCATAGTATATATACTCATATATACTAAGTATATATACCTGTACATATACTTGTATATATACCTATACATATACTTGTATATATACCTAGTATATATACTGATATATATACTAAGTATATATACCGACATATATATTAAGTATATATATTGACATATATACTAAGTATATATACCATTATACATATTAAGTATATACTAAGTATATATACTGGTATATATACTAAGTATCTATACCGACATATATAACTAATATATATACCAATATATATACTAAGTATATATACCGTCATATATACTAAGTATATATAGCGACACATATACATATACATATACCTAGTATACTAGGTATATGTGTCAGTATATATACTTAGTATATATACCAGCATATATACTAGGTATATATGTCGGTATGTATACTTAGTATATATGTCGGTATATATACTAAGTATATATATAGGTATACCTAGTATACATACCAAGTATACATACCTAGTATACATACTAAGTATACATACCAATATATATACCTAGTATATATACCGACACATATGCCTTAGCTTGATTATTTGTTGTTATTCCCACATGTCGTGTCATGGCAAAGATATGCAGAGTTCCATATGAGATCGAAGGACGTGATGACGTCAGCAGTTACGTCATTTTGTGATGTTATCTTGGTGTCCATTCAAGGTACAGGGTGTAATTCCAAGTATCATTCAACATCAGGACCATGCATCCTTGGCTCCAGCTGGATCACCAGATCGAGCGTCGAAGGGTGAGTATTTATGAATTAAGCCAAGGGGGCAGTGCCCGATGAGCCCGATGCTAGTTGGGGTAAAACCACTTTTTTATGTGCATATACATATTCCAATCACTTCCATAAATGCACATATACAGAATCCACCTTCTGTATATGCGCATATACGAAAGTGGACAAATTCTGTATATGTGAATTTATGGAAGTGGTTGGCTTCCATATATGCACATAGACAAAAGTCGGTTGACTTCTGTATATGTGCATATAAAAAAGTGGTTGGCTTCTGTATATATACATATACATAAGCTCCACGGACCAGAGGTAAAATTTCCACAATTCATAGCTCCATGGGTCATAGTTCCCAGGGTCACAATTCTAGAGGTCATAGTTCCATGGGTCATAGTTCTTGGTGTAACAATTCCAGAGGTCATAGTTTCACAACTCATAGTTCCTAGGGTCATATTTCCATAAATCATAGTTCCACAGGTCATAGTATCTGGGGTCATAGTTCCAGAGGTCATAGTTCATGGGGGCATTCCACAGGTCATAGTTCTAGAGGTCAAATTTCCAGAGGGCATAGTTCCAGAGGTCATAGTTCTAGAGGTCAAATTTCCAGAGGGCATAGTTCCAGAGGTCATAGTTCAAAAGGGCGTAGTTCCAAAGGTCATAGTTCTAGTGGTCATAGTTCCATGAATCATAGTTCCTGGGATCACAGTTCCAAAGGTCATAGTTCCAGATGATGTAGTTTCATATATCATAGTTCTAGAGGTCATAGTTCCACGGGTCATAGTTCTTGGGGTCACAGTTCCTGGGGTCACAGTTCCATAGGTCATAGTTCCTTGGGTCACAGTTCTAGAGGTCATAGTTTCTGGGGTCATAGTTCCAGGGGTCATAGTTCCACAATCCATAGTTCCTAGGGTCATAATTCCACAAGTCATAGTTCCATAAGTCATAGTTCCATAGGTCAAAGTTCCATGGGTCATAGTTCTAGAGATCATAGTTCCAAGGGTCATAGTTCCTGTGGTCACAATTCCAGTTGTCATAGTTCCACGGGTCACGGTTCTAGAGGTCATAGTTCCATATGTCATAGTTCCAGAGGTCATTCCACAGGTGATAGTTCAATATTTCAAAGTTCCAAAGGGTGTAGTTCTAGAGGTCATAGTTCCATGGGTCACAGTTCCAAAAGTCACAATTCCACAGGTCATAGTTCCTGGGGTCACAGTTCCAAAGGTCATAGTTCCTCGAGTCGTTCCAAAGGTAATAGTTCCATATGTCAAAGTTCCAAAGGGCGTAGTTCTAGAGTTCATAGTTCCAGAGGGAGTAGTTCTAGAGGTCATAGTTCCAAAGGTCATAGTTCCATGAGTCATAGTTCCCGGGGTCACCAGTCCAAAGGTCATAGTTCCACAAGTCATAGTTCCTGGGGTAACCATTCCAAAGTTCATAGTTCCTTAGGTTGTAGTTCCATAGGTCATAGTTCCATAGATCATAGTTCCACAGGTCATAGTTCCTGAGGTCACAGTTCTAGAGGTCATAGTTCCATAGGTCATAGTTCATGAGGTCATAATTCCACAGGTCATAGTTCCATGGGTCATAGTTCCACAAGTCATAGTTCCACAGGTCATAGTTCCATGGGTCATAGTTTCAAAGGAATCAATTAAAACAATTGCCTCTTCATTGTCTTCCTATATTTCTGATTGAAAAGTGCCATACACTATTTTGTTGCTTTCTTGAATCTCTATGTCATTTGTTGGTTTACTACTTGAAGTCTCCATAGATTCAATTTCAGAACCGTCATCCATGTCTAAGCCACTTAAAATTTGAACAACCACATCATTCTCAGAGGAAGAAATATATCTTTGAAGCACTTTGTCCTGCTGGAAATCTCGTTGAATATATTCATAAAGTTCAAGAGAAGGAAAATGAATTTAAACAACAAGTTCTTGATCAACTTCATCTTCATCCAAAGGAGGAGCTACTATTTGTTGCCAATATTAATATTCATAAAGGGATTCTATGATTTCATCATTCATACACTCTTCATCACCAAAATAATTTTCAAGGTACTGAATGAAACGTTCACAAAATTTATAAAAATCTTCAAACACAAAGAAGGAAGGATCAGATTCCCCATAATACTCAAAGAATGTTGTGTGAAAATCTTTAAGAGAGTATAAGCTACCATGATCTTGCTTTCCCTTCTAGGGAAGCCATAAACATTTTCATCAAACAATCCTCATGAAACTTAATCTCAATCTTGTGTATATGCAAATGAAACTTTATTAAATGCAGAACAACATCATCCATGTTATAATCTCTGAATTTTGGAAAATAAGTTTTCCAATCTACACTAGGCATGCGATTTGGAAAACCGAGAATGTGAGAGCGATTCATGGGAGCATACCTTGCAGATATTGACCTCATCTTCAGACAGTGGAGTCACCAATGATGCTTTGAAATATGGATTTTTCATTAAGAGTGGAGTCGCCAGTGAAACTTTAAACTTCTAGATTCTTCAAGGTTGGAGTCGCCAGGTGAATGATGTACAACCTTTTTGTGTCTGACTACTGTTAACCATTAGTACTCAAATATGAAATTTTTCGTTTATCCTAGCAAATATTTCACCTTCGCTCCTCGATAACGGCACCAAAATGTTATCACTCTATAAATTGCCTTTGCTGAGGAGGAAAATCACAAAGGTAACCACAAACCAACTGGAGGATAGAAGCTAGCCCTTCCAACCCAGAGGGGTATCTCTCTCTTCAGATCAATCAATGAAAGGATTGATTTGGTATTTCATCCAAAGGATGGATCTCTAAGATGAAATTGGATTGATAGAGTTGGTGGAAATGTGGACAGAACGTTCATTGGGCAATGGAGTAAAAAAAAAGTCAGAAATCAATGAAGGTTTATTGGATACTTGGTAGATTGAAAAGTGACTTATCAGAGGCAAGATAGAGAGAACTGATTTAGGCCAACTAGATTTTGTTGTAGATATAAGATCACAGAGAAAACAAATAACCCCTTAGGGCATCTAACAAGGATGAATCCCAAGGTAATTATGGTAGAAAGACAACTAAAATTACATGCAACAGAGCATCAGATGCAAATGAATTTCGATACATACAATTCATATTTAACGCAAAGACGAAGACATATAACATAGATGCATTTAAACTGGAAGACAAAACTGTAAGAACACATGCATAAAATAATACAATCACATGTATCTCTAGACTCAAATCTCAAGGACTTCTGATCCAGTAATTTCACTAATATCAGAGAGAAATTACAAAAAATATTTCAATAGTCTCTTCCTTGCACACTTTCCAACCCTGATCTCATGTAGAAGATTAAAATATATACAGAAGTCACCTTCTATCCTCTTAAATTCAAATTCAAGTGCCTCCCTAAGTCAAGCTACAACAACAAAAGCTAAACTAACTGCAAAAAAGGAGTCGTCAAAGTTGACTTCATTAAACACATATAACAACTTGATAAAAGAGACCTTTGAATCCCTATTATGATGCTCTTTGACCCTTGAACTTGATGCAGATGAGGTGGCATGCTTTCTAACCTTTCCTTTCTAATATGGAGGTGATTTGGGTGCTCTGTCACAGTTGCACAACAAGTCTGATGCGCAACAATAACCTATAGCAAAAATGCAACGGATTGCAAAACAAACTGGGAAAATAGGGGTTAAATATGACATCATATCTCCTGAATAAAAATATATTTCTAAAACCTGAGAGATTTTTTTGTAGATGAATCCATGATGGGGAAAAACCTCTCTCATTTTTCTAAAATTACTCTCCAAATTCTCAATATGCTCACCCAAAGATAATGACTAAAACAGGAAATCATTAAATATTGAAATCGAGATAAATAGGCTATAAATATCCATTTGGATCTCCCAAAGAATGACATCTGTGAAGAAATGAAGAGATGTTTTTGTTATCTGCTCTGTTCTTGACATAAAAATCTTTCAAATTTAAAAAATGCGTTTCTAGTTGGTCATAAACCGATTTTGAAGTTGACCACTAAAACATTAAAAAACTCAGCATCCCCTGCAGACTGTGTGCAACACGTTGTGCAACGAGGGTTCTATTTGACATTTTGACCATTTCTTTGACTCCTTTTTATATGATATGGTGTGATAATTATGAAAAGAATCTTTTTAAATTCTTGGAAACCTCTTCCAACCCTTTACAAAGTTGACTTTATTCATTGCTATCCAAAACCTTAATTTACTGACAACTTCAAGATGGAGGTCTCACTATCAAACAAGACGAAAATATTTCCCTCCTTGATGCAAAATTATGATACTCACAAAATTATTCAACTATTTGAAAGTTACAAAACATAACCATAGGCTGACCCTCCCTTCCACTTTTCAAAACTGACCAAGACAGTTGCGCAACAGACCTTGCTGCACAACTGCAAAATTTTCCTTTTTGCTACTCATAAGTGCTCTAGAGGGTTCAAAATTCTTTGTTTGAGTAAGATATGATATAACCACTGACCACCACTTTTCCTTGATAAAAAAACACAGTGTGAAATGGATTTTCAAAGTTCAATGGTGATGGCTCCTTGATGACTAGAATTAGGGTTTGAATGTCTTCACCGTCACCTTAAAAGCATGCCATGGTATTTGTGGGATAAAGGCATGATTTTGAACCTTCTACACACATTGGAATCAAATGAAATAGAATCAACCTATTTATAGGACACTAACAAGTTCCACAGGTCATAGTTCCATATGTCATAGTTCCACAGGTCATAGTTCCTAGGGTCATAGTTTTATTAGAACATAAACCTTTGGAACTATGACCTATGAAACTACGCCCTCTAGAACTTTGACCTCTGGAACTATGACCTCTGGAACTATGCCCTCTAGAACTTTTACCTTTGGAACTATGACCCCAGGAACTATGACCTATGGAACTATGACCTCTATAACTATGACATGTGGAACTTTGACCTCTAGAACTATGAACTTGGGAAATATGACCTATGAGACTTTGACCTCTCGAACTATGACTTCAAAATTTTGTCCCTTTGCAACTGTCACCTTGGGAACTTTGACCTTGGTAGCTATGACCTCAGGAACTATGGCATGTGGAGCTATGGCCTGTGGGGCTATAACCTAGTCATAGTTTAATAGGTCATAGTTCCTAGGGTCATAGTTCCACATGTCATAATTACATAGGTCATAATTCCTGGGTTCATAGCTCCATAGGTCATAGTTCCAAAGGGAGTAGTTCCAGAGGTCATAGTTCCAGAGTTCAAAGTTCCAAAAGGTGTATTTCTAGATGATATAGTCCCATGAGTCATAGTTCCATGGGTCACAGTTCCAAAGGTCATAGTTCCATGGGTCACAGTTCCAAAGGTCATAGTTCCAGAGGTCATAGTTCCATAGGTCATAATTCTTGGGGTCATAATTCCACAAGTCATACTTCCACAGGTCATAGTTCCACATGTCATAATTCCACGGGTCATAGTTCCTATGGTCACAATTCCAAATTTCATGGTTCCACAGGTCATAGTTCCTGGGGTTATAGTTCCATAG
>SNQJ01S0061754.1:0-41713 GCA_010110895.2 Picea sitchensis | reverse complement strand
ACTCAACTCAACTAGTCAAACTGAAGTGTCAATTGAAAGAGAATATTCTCCAGGTGGAATATTCTCCCCTAAAATATAAGAGATTGGATAATGACTAATTATGACTAATAAACAAGGAATAACCTTAGGAAAAATAAATCATAGGTGTGTGTGAAGTAACTCCAACACATGGGAACTTCTGCATCTCTGACTCCCAAAAATGTGAGATTAGGAGAGAAGACACAGGAAAATTAGTTGGTACTGCTTCTAGAACTCCTGGAAATGTATATATACTAGGTGCAAAATTGAATGAGGAGTGTCATATAAATTTAGTAGATGAAAGTTGGCTATGGCATAGAAGGTTGGGGCATATTAACTTTGAAAATCTAGTGAAAGTCAACAATATTGGTGCAATAAGAAACTTGACAAAGATAATAAAACCCTCAAATGCTATGTGTAGACACTGTCAACTAGGGAAGAAAACTAGAATAAGGTTCAAGGAAAAAGAATACTCAACCTCAAAACCTTTAGAGTTTGTTCACACTGACCTATGTGGACCTAAAAGGACCAATATTTTGCAAGGAGAGTCTTACTTTATGTTGTTCATTGATGATTTTACTAGAATGGGTTGGATATGTTTTCTCAAAGAAAAATCAGAAGCACTTAACAAATTCAAAGCCTCTAAAACCCTTGTTGAAAATGAAAAGGATACAAAATCAAATGTCTTAGATTAGGAAATGGTGACGAGTTCACCTCAAAAGAGTTTGATCTCTTCGGTGAAAACCATGGAATAAAAAAGACAATTCTTTGCTTCCAGTACACCTCAACAAAATGGGATTGCTGAGAGAAAGAATATAACAGTTCAAGAGGTTGCAAGGACTATGCTCAATCAAGCAAAATTGTCTGATGGATATTGGAGGGAATTTGTAAGCACAACAATATACATATTGAATAGAGGTCATCTCAGGGTTAATAGTGATAAGACTCCTTATGAACTATGGTTTGGAAGAGTTCCATCGGTAAAATACTTCAAGGTCTTTGGAAGTAAATGTTACATCAAAAGACTTGATGAGAACCTTGGAAAATTTGATGCCAGATGAGATGAAGGTATTTTTCTTGGATATGCTTCTAACAGGAAATAATATAGATGCTACATAGATCACATAAGATTGTTGAGAGTGCAGATGTCAAGGTGGATGACCTAAAAATGTTAAAGATAAAAAAATCAAGAGACTATACTTGAAAGTGAAGATGAAAATGATGAAGAGAATAAATAAAGGGAAGATGATGATATGCATATGAGTGAAGATGAAGAAGATAGTTGTTGGCCCTTGACCAAGTTTCGAGGATCCTTGGTCATGTTTGACCTACTTTTGGGACTTCGACAGGTTGTCGAAGGCAGAGCGCAAGTCGAAGCAGAGATTGCGAGATCTCAACCTCCTTTTAGGGCCCTTTTGGGTTTTGGGCTTATGTAATGGGTATGATGATGTCGGCCCATGGGTTTTCCCATGTTTAGGCCCCTTTTGTAATGTATAAATAGATGTCTAGGCGATGTAAGGAATGAGGCATCTACGTGATGCTAGGTGCTAAGTGCAAGTGGTAAGTGTAATTGCTTTGTGCATACTGTGTGAGACTTGCAGAGCTAAGTGCAAGTGATTGTAAGAGACTGTGAAAGAATTTGTGATGTAACTTGAGGAAGGAGGATCTAGTGAAGTGTGTAGATCTCCTGTCCTCTATGGAGTAAGATCTCAAGTCTCTATGCATGTAGCTGATTGGCCGAAGATAATAAAAGAGAAGAAGAGTTGGTGGACGTAGTCTTAGGGTGGGGGTGAACCACACATATCCTATGTTATGGTTTCTTTGTGCTTTGTGGTTGCCCTCTTGTTTATGTGATGAAATGCTTAGTGCACTAATATATGCTTAGAAGAATCTAATATGATAGCTTAGTGATGAATAATGTGAATGAATTCTATATTTGATCTATGTTGATGTGCTTAGTGCTTGATTATATTGGATCTGTGTGAATACTGCGCTGCTATGTTATTAGGGTTTTATCTGCAAAGTAGATACTGGTTAAATACTAATGATATGTAACTGATAAGTGCTTTTTTAAGGTGTTGTAATCATAGATCGGTGTCCCAACTAAGGTTGCAGACATATGAGTCCTGCAACCACCCTTGCCTCTACCTTGGGTGAGACTTCATCTGCTTCGCAGGTGTTGCCGAAAGGGCTGGTAGTTAGGGTTTTTTTTGTGTGTTGTTGTAGAATTTAAACCGGGGTCTACCCCTATGCTAACAATAGTCAAGATGGATATATAAGAGAATAATTCCCAAGAAGAGACACAAAGACACCCTCAAGAATTACTCAAAAGAATCATCCCGAAGAACTGATTATTGGAGATATGAATGATGGAGTGCACACAATAAGAAAACTACTGTATCAAACAAAAATAACATTGTTGTCACATGTTGAGCCTAGCTCAATCAAAGAGGCATGCAAAGATGAGAATTGGATCAAATCTATGAATGAAGAATTGGACCAAATTGAAAAAAAATCAAACTAGTTCCAAGACCAAAAAAAAAAAATGTCATTGGAACTAAATGGGTGTATAAAAACAAAATGAATGAGAATGGGAAAGTAATAAGGAAAAAATCCAGATTGGTTTGTAAGGGTATGCTCAGGTTGAAGGAGTAGACTATGAAGAAACCTTTGCACCTGTGGCCAGATTGGAGGCAATTAGGATGTTCCTAGCTTTCTCCATCTACAAAAAATTTAAAGTATACCAAATGGATGTCAAGTCAACATTTCTCAATGGAAATTTAGAAGAGGAAGTCTATATTGAGCAACCAGAAGGATTCAAATTAACTAACGAAGGAGACTATGTTTGTAAATTAAAGAAAGCACTCTATGGACTAAAACAAGCACCCAGAGCATGGTATGCAATGCTATATTCTTACTTACAAAAACAAGGCCTCAAAAGGGGATATGCAGACATCAATATTTACTGTAAAATTGATAGTAATAACATGATTATTGTGGAAGTATATGTTGATGATATTATATTTGGAAGTGATGATGAAAAAATGAGTAAGGACTTTGCTAGGATGATGCAACAAGAATTTGAAATGTCTTTTCTTGGTGAACTGAATTTATTTCTTGGATTACAAATAATACAGTCCAAAAGAGGAGTCTTTATCCATTAGTCTAAGTATGTTAAATATATGCTCAAGATATTCCAGTTAGAGGATTGCAAACCTATTAGTACACTTATGATAGTTGGATGAAAACTAAGAAAGGATGATGAGTCCAAAGCTGTAGATCCAAAACATTACAGATCAATGATTGATAGTTTACTCTATGTAACAACTTCCAGACCTGATGTCAAGAAAGATGTTTGGATGGTGGCTATATTCCAAGAAGAACCAAAGGAGAGCCATGTTCACGCTGTAAAAAGAATATTTAGGTATTTAAAAGGAACCATAGATCTTGGTTTGTGGTACCCTAGAAAGGATTCATTCACTTTAAAATCCTATTCAGATGATGATTGGGCAGGAAGTGTAGATGATAGAAAAAATACAAGTGGAGGATCATTCTTTTTGGGAGAATCACTGGTAGCTTGGATAAGCAAGAAAAATTCCTCAATTTCTCTGTCTAGCACTGAAGCTGAGTATATTGCAACAACAAAATGTTGCACACAAGTGGAATGGATGAAACAAACCCTACAAGACATTAAAATAGTATTTGAAGAACCCACTACTATCCACTGTGATAATACAAGCGCGATAAGTCTCTCCAAGAACCCTGTTCAACACTCAAAATCAAATCACATTCCAATAAAATACCACTATCTAAGAGATCAGGCTGAAAATAAGAAAATCAAATTGGAATATGTTCCAACACAAGAACACATGGTAGATATTTTCACAAAACCCTTAAGCAGAGATGTATTTGAATATCTCTGGAAAACATTGGGAGTAATCCTTCATCCAACCTAAATATCTGAAGAAAATAATGCATCAGTTGGCACATATTCATGGGGAGACAACAATCAACATCAGAAGGAGTCATTCAATTATGATGGGAAAAGTGTGATTGTAGGAGGAGTTAACAATGGTCAAGACTCTGATTAGAAGTATCTATACATACATATCATAGGAGAAGAAACCCTTTGCCATTTATGTCAATGGGGGAGAGTAACTTCAGAGGAGAGATGCAACATCAGAGGGGGAGTTTGTGTATGAAGTTAGTGTGTTTCCCTCAATGACAAAGGGGGATATTGTTGGACATATTGTCATTCATGTGTTGTCATTGATGTCAATAGTCATAATAATCAGAGCAACAAGGTTAATATTATGAAGATAAGTACACTAAGAATCGATAGAAGAACATCACCTTAAGGCTGAAGCAATTCATGATTATTTTTTATCACGATAGGATCAACAATGTTCCTATGATAAAAGATCAGGAGGGTTAGCAAATGTAGAGATCAAAGCTTGGAAGGAAAAGAATATGCTCAGGGTGAGAAGTCTCGACAACCGTTCGATTAGAGTGAGAAGCCTCATCAGTCGTGTGATCAAGAAATTGACCATGTTGATCATCTAAAACCTAAGGACGTCGGTCATATGAGTGACCGTGGGCTTGAGGATCATTGGAGGATCGTGACCATCAGATTTTCAAGCTAGATAAACGGTCATGATGAATTGCAGGGATCAAAAGGAGAATTAAACGACTCGCTAGTTCCAATCCTGCAATTTGTCTAGATCATCAGATCTCATAGACTCGGATATCGACGACTGTGGTTGATACAACAAGCGATCAGATTAATTCATATTGAGTTGTGACCATTGGATGCACAATCTCTAGATCAACGACAAGGATATATTGTAGAGATCAAAAGGAGAATTAAATATCGTGTTAGTTCCAATCTCGCAATTATTCAAGATCGTCTGATCTTATAGCTTCGAAGATCGACGATTGTGGTTGACTCAACAACAACGCACAACTTAAAATTGTAGAGTTTTGGTGATGAGTTAAATCACTCACAAGTTTTGGTTCTGTAACCATCCTTGATCATTGATCTTCTTTGAGAATATTCACAAGCACAGATCATTTTCGAGTGGAAGGATAGGACAAGTGAGGTAAGATCTGAGATCTCATTTATGAAAATTTCTGTCAGTCGTTGGATCATTCTAAGTGGAAGGATAGGATAAGCTAGAAGAGTATCACCATAGATAGATCGAGCCGTTGATCCAATATCCTGATCGAACGAACATATTTCACTTTGGGTCTAAATATGTGAGGAGGTTACGCTTGTAAATTTTGAGATGCGAAATTCTCGAAGCCCAGAGACCCGGAGAGCCGAAATAAATTATTGACCATCACATCATCTGAAGTAAGCCTCAGCCATTCGATTCAGGAGGACATGTGATAGAACACGGTGGCAGACCATGTCAACAAAGACATATGGAAGATTACATCAACAAACCACGTAAGCAAGAAACTGTGACAGACCATGTCAGCAGTCCACGTCAACAAGGACATGTGGCACAGTGAGAGAATGACAAGTGTCAAGTTGAAATCAATATTTTAGGTATGTGCAAATCATGAATCTGAGTGACACGTGATCTAGTGGCGTAATCAAGTTACTTCACTATGAGAGTTTTCACCACTATCAAATGACAAAATCTCCGAAGTAGATATGGTTCGTCCGATTTAAATAAAAACTTCGGGAGTATTCTCATCCGTCGATTTACTATAGTGGAAGGATAGTGTAAGCGGAAATGTTAACCGACAACAAGAGGTCTCTACCATATTATGAATTACCACAGAAGGTGATCACTCTCGAGGAAAATGGAGCGACGTCTATTCGAAACCTTTGAAGTCCCAAAGGGTGAAGTTCTGACAACCATCCATCTCAATGTTTGATTAATTCCTAGCCGTCAGATTCAAAAATAAAAGGCTGAGTGTAAGGATAAAATCTAACCATTGATTTGTTTCTGTGAAATAAACCGTCCGATCTATTTCAAATGTTTGAAAATTTGAAAACCCGAAGTTCTGAAGGGCGAAGTTCCGTCAACTGTCCATCTCTTCAAAATATTGAATCGTGACCGTTGAATTGATAAGCTCTCAAGCAATCATTAAGCCTAGCGTCTGGTCACCATCGTTGGTCATGTGATATAAGGGATTTAAATACAATATAATATTTCACGGTAATTGATAAGCCCGTGGTTCTGTAACGCTCGGTCACATGTAATGGTTTGAAGGAAGCGCCTCCGTAGAAATTGGTTCCTGTGAAAATAACAGAGGTTTGAGATCAAGTTTAAAGGATGAAATTGATCCATATGTGATCAATTTACAAAAATCCTTCACAGTAAAAATAATAGTCAATGATTATGGTTAAATTAAACAAAGAGGTACGATGGTTCAAAACCAAGGGACACAGTGTGTCACTCTCACACCATTTTGAAGAATATATATATGAGGAAGAGTGTTGAGAAGAAGCGTGCCTCTGTAGTATGAATCAGAGAGGATATTAAATCAGAGAAGCAGAGAGAGATGCAGTAAAAGAGTTGATACATAAGCTTGTCCAGATTCAGAAAATCAAGGGTGGTTGGGTGGTGCAAGGGCAGGTTGGTGCTTGGAGAAGGAGTTGGTACTTCCTTGTCAGTTGTAGCTAACTAAATAGGGGGTCGTAGCCTCCTACCAGTTGGTGCTGGTAAAATAGGGTGTGGGTGCATCTTGATCAGTTGGTTTTGATAAAAAAGGAAGTACATCTTCCTTCTATGTAACATGTAAAACAAATTTTGCAGTTAATAGAAAAGAGTTTGTGGTTTTTCCAATTGGATTCCACGATAAAATACTATGTTAAAATTCTGTTTGCATTAATAAATGAAAAATTGATATAATTGTTGTGTCACTGATTCACCCCCCCCTCTCAGTGACATGATCTGATCCTGCAAATATTTTGGACAACAAATACATATTTAGACAAAATTTTGGACGACTTGGATATAATGCTACTTTTGGATATTGTCATGTTCAATTTTTTTTTTATATTAAAATATTTGACTATTAATAGGAGGATGGGAGTTACAAGGTGGATGTGTGAATTAAATATTTGGGGTATTATACTTCATGTTTTGATTCTTATTAAAGAAATGAAAATTGGAGTGACAAGAGGTCCTACCTATTTAGTTATTATTTAAATAGATCCTTATTTATATATTATTATTTATTTGTCTCAACTAATTAGTTAATCTAATTAAGCTTAACAAAAGAAAGGTAGTTGAACTACCATAACTTATTGAGGAAGAATAAAAGCTCAATAAAAACAAGAGACAATGAGGAGAGAAAATAAGGGAAACTTCTCTCATAAGGTTTTCTATATAATTGTGAGATAATTCTTTTCTTCATTCATTCCGAGTTTACTAGAAAGCTAAACCATCTTGATGACAATAGGGTCTTATTGAAGGCAACATGATTCAAAACTGAATCATATCTTTCAACATCTTGTTTCTAAAGGTGTATGATTTATCTTTGGCACTCTGTGTGTTCTTGTTTGTTTATGGATTATATTTCATGATTGATAAATAATATTTTGCAGAATCAAGTGGCCTCATTTTTATGGCAAGCTAATCCAGATATTAAGCTTCGATTTTATTTAGCTGTCAGAGTATTTTGGTATGGTGCCCATCAAATACTTCTAGATTTGACTTTGGTCCCATCCTTGCAGGGGTTTTCAAAGAGAGTTTTGCTTTGTATCTCAGAATGAAGTTAATATAAAAATCAGATTTCTGATTTCAGTCTCACATGTGTATATTAATGATATTGTTCATATTTTACTTTTATTCTTGTTTCTTATCCATGTACACACTTATGTATATCTATGCTTCTTTCCTTTTTTACAGTTACATATAACATATAAAATCAGCCTTAGTCCCTAGTACATATTACCTGTGGATTAAGATATTGTTTTGAATTAAAGGCTATAAACTCTGGGTAACATTCCCAACTATCTTGCCTTAGCCTAGAAAGATATGAAAATTCTTGAGTAAGGTTCTTCATACCTTTTCCTCAACATTCCATTACTACACAGACAAAGTTTGACTAGAGATCCCTACCACCTTAGCATGAGAGTTCCATATTCCATACTTAATGTGGAACCATTTGACATGTAGAGATTTCCACATTAGTCTCGTGCCATCTAAACCAACCACATGTCACTCATACATAGTGTGACATCATCGATCTACCACATCACCTACCACATGTCAACTAACTAACAATGCCCCATCAAGTTTCCCAATGAGCAATACCACATCAACATGCATAGTGAACATTTCCATGTAAGCACTTAGGTATATCCCTCTCCATCATGATTTCAATTTTTAAAGGTGATTTTCAAATGGGCATAATTTTCTTATTCCTAATTCATTTTCAATGTAGTTTTTGGTAGAGTGTTTGTTTTTTTGTGTTCTATTTATTTGTGTAGTTGGTTTTAGTAAATTTTAGTGTAAATTTATTGTTGTTTCTCATGTTTTTTAGAATATCCCTGGACCCCCATTGTTGGTGCATACCTATTTTGAGAGAAATATCTATTTTGGGAGAAAGATCTATTTTGGGCACAACACCCTACCCAACATTACTTGGATTGGATTAGGCATTTGATAACCAGGATGTAATCAACCTGAAGACAAGGAAAATGACTTTTGAATCATGTGAGTACAAAGTGATTGCACCATTGCATCCTTCATAAGGAGAGAGGTTTGTAGAGGTGACCTGTTTGGATTTGGAAGAAATAAATCAGTTATACAGAACCACTACGCGAGAAGAAGACTATGTCAACCCAACTATAGATGGGGTACTCAACTGGGGAAGCATTACATCGTGTTCTTTAGACTCAAACACATGTCTAGAGAAATGGAAATAGAGACTACATGAAGTCTCCACAATAGGTGTGCAAGAATAGACTGCGCAGTAGGGTGGGTTGGTATAGAGATAAGAGAACCTCCCAGTTTTCATGGGTTGAACAACTTAGAGGAATTATTGACCAACTATGAGGAGGAAGTTTTGGAAAATCAAAGGTTGTTAGCCCTGGATATTGCACTCAAGGAAACACCTACAATATGGTGGGGTGTGCATAAAGAAACAATTCAGGGTTGGTATTAGCATAAATGACTATTGCACATTAGATTTGGAGCAGAATAAGGGACCAATATAGTGCCAAAGTTTGATGGGCGAGGAAGAATAGTTGAGCACCTAGATAAATGAAGAAAATAATGGATGATGACACCACCAAAAGAATGGCCTCACTATTCTATCCACACATTAGGGATACCAGGGAAATAGTACATAGACCAGGAGATGTGCAGAGGCACTACAAAATGGACAATATTACAACATAATTTTGGGGTAACCTTCTCATTTGAGCATGAGAACCCCAACATTGATTCAACTCTGAAACCAATACATGAAATGATATTCTTTGAGGAACCCGAGGTGGATATTATCCCAGAATATCAACAATAGAATATACAGACAGTCAAAGAGTTACTTTCATGTTATCATGTCGAAGAGGAAGAACCAGATGAAGATGATCCACACAACATTCATATCACAAATATTGAAGGAGAGAGAGAGGTGGAAGGTACATCTATGGAGTCATAGAAATTTGTTGCACCAATCAAAGTAAATAAAGTCAACATTGGGACATAGGAAAATTCTAAAATTGCAAGCATTGGAGACTACTGGGATGAGCAGACACTAGAAAGGATAACAAAGTTAATGCGTGAATACAATGATCTATTTCCAACAACCTTTACAGAGATGAAAGGAATAACATGTGAGCTAGGTGAGATGAGGTTACCCGTAAAACCAGATGCCATACATGTTAGACAAAGACCTTACAGGCTAAATCCAGTGTATAAGTAGAAAGTGAAAGTAGAAATTGATCGAATGTTGGAATATGGTATCATAGAACTAGTGGAGGAATCCGAATGGATCAGTCCCATGGTAATCCAGGAAAAGAAGAAAGGAGGGATAATAATTTGTGTATATTTGAGGAAACTAAATGATGCTTTCTTACATGATCCTTTGCCTACCCCTTTTACAAATGAGGTCTTGGAGAATGTGGGAGGCTAGGAAGAATATTCATTTACATATGGATTTTCAGGTTACCATCAGATCAAAATAGCTCTAGAGGACATGAATAATATTACATTTGCTACAGAATGGAGATCCTACCAATATACAATTGTGCCCTTTGGATTGAAGAATTCACCAACCATATTTTCAAGGGTGGTCATAGATGATTTTAAGGAGTTCATACATCAATTTTTATAAGTATATATGGATGATTGGATTGTCTTTAGTCTTTTGAAAGATCATGTAGAAGTCTTAATACTAATGTTGAAAATATGCAGACAATGTTAGATATCACTAAACATCAAGAAATGCATTTTTGGCACACGTTTTGGGATACTGTTGGGACATATAGTGTGCATATTGGGTTTACTGGTTGACCCTACTAAAATTGTTGTAATTGTGAACTTACCACCACCAAAGTTAGTGTGCTAGTTAAGAGCCACACTTGGAGATACATTCTACTACAAAATTTTTATAAATGGGTATGCACAAATTACTACACCGATGGAAAATATGTTGAATAAGGACACTATATTTTAGTGGAACGAGGATTGTCAGCAGGGACTAGATACCTTGAAAGAAAATAGGGTGACAACACCTATATTAGTGTTTCCATATTGGGAAAAGAAATTTCATGTGCATGTAGATGCATCAACAATAACACTTGGAGGAATTCCTACGCATCGAGGAACAAGTGACTTAGATCATCCTATATCCTTTGCAAGAAAAAAGTTATCAGAATCTGAACAAAATTACAAAACCACAGAAAGAGAAGTATTAGCCATGGTATATGAACTTTAGAAATTCAGACATTATTTATTGGGAAAGCATTTTATAATGTTCACAGATCATTCTTTCCTCAACTATCTAGTCAACAAGCCAGTGTTGGGGGGGATGATCTGTAGATGGATTTTATTATTCGAGGAATTTAATTTTGAGGTAGTAGTTAAACCAGGGAAGCTGAACGCAGGACCAAATCACTTGTCAAGGGTAACCAATGGAGAAGAACCTACTAACTTGGAAGACAACTTCCCTGATGAAAATTTATTTTTAGTACAGGTAGTCGATGAATACTTCACTTATGTCATTTAATTCTTAAGTACAAGAGTTATGCCAAAGGATTTTAGTACGGAACAAAAGAAAAATCTGGTATTCAGAGATGTAGACTATCAACTTATTGTAGTTCATTTATACAATATGACCATAGAAAACATCTTGAGAAGGTGTGTATTGGAACATGAACGAACCATTGTTTTAGTAGAAGCTCATGAACGTATAGCTGGAGGACACTATGCAGGAAAAGATACTGCGCAGAAGGTATTGTGTGTAGGTTTATGGTGGCCAACTATTCATAAATGTGCCAAAGAATATTGCCAGAACTGTGATGTATGTCAGAGGGTTGGAAAACCCAACATGAGGGATGAGATGCCCCTAAGATCACAAGTAACTCTTTAGGTGTTTGAAAAATGGTTAATAGATTTTTTTCGGACCTATTAATCCACCAACAAGAAGGTAAGGAGCTATATATATCATTGCTATGAAGAAATACTTAACCGGATGGGCAGAAGCAACACCAGTCAAGGATTGCAGTGCAAAGACAACAACACACTTATTATTTGAGCAGGTGATCACAAGATTTGGATGTCCCAGTATTTTGATGAGTGACCAAGGAACCCATTTTATTAATAGTATCATCAAGGCTATGACTGAGGAGTTTGAAGTCTATCACCATAAGAGTACACCATATCATCCTCAAGAAAATGGGGTAGTAGAAGATTTCAACAAGATTTTGGATAATTCCTTGACAAATATATGCAATGCTAAAAGATGTGATTGGCATTTGAAAATACCAACAATATTATGGGCATACAAGACTACATGTAAGAAGTTGACAGGATTGACACCATTCAAATTGGTGTATGGACAAGAAGCAGTGGTGCCATTGGAATTTTTGGTACCCTGTTTGTGCATAGAAAAAAATACCAATATGACAGAAAGAGGCACAATACAAGAGAGGTTAAGTCAATTAATGGAAATGGAATAAGACATGATTATGGCAGGATTTCACCAAGAGGTATAGAAAGAAAGGGACAAATCCTGACATGACAAACACATAAAGAAGAAGAGATTTAAGGAGGGACACCTAGTTCTCCTCTATGACAACAAGTTTTTGTAACATCTTGGTAAGTTCAGAATGCATTGGTTAGGGCCATATGAAGTCAATAATGTCACATATGGAGGATATGTGCAGCTACAAGACTTGGGAGTAACATAACTAAAAGGAATGGTGAATGGTAGTCAACTCAAATTGTATAGGGACAATCGACCTACTCATTCTCAATAGTCACACCGTAGTACAAAAGCCATATATATAGTGTACTATAGTAGATATAAGGAGAAAAAAAACTTATAAAAAGACATAAAAAGGAGAAAAGGAAGAAAAAGGAATACAAAAATAGAAAAAGAAGAAAAATACAAAAGATGACGAAGTTTGTTGAATGACAAGAATGTGGAAAAAGTCGCGTGCAAGAAAAATTAGGGGAATGCGCGTAGGAAAATTGGACACTGTGAAAATGCATGGAAAAAGTGAAAACTACGACCAAAAATTCATGATCGGGTCTAGAAAGTTTGGAAAGCACGGGTTAGCTCGACACTTAGCGATTTTTTATCACAGAGTGAGCTAGATGAATGTGAACTAGACATAATTGTGTGAAGAAGAGAGCAATTGTCCAACCCGCATACAAAATGACACCTCCAAATTTTGTCACTCCATGGATATACGTACAGGTTACTCGACATGGCCAAAGAAGGAAGGAAAGGATGGCAGAACCCGATAATATCGTAGAACTGGAAGATGTCACTACCTTGGAAACATAGTCACTCAGCCTGATGAGGGTTGAGAAGGAAACCTCGACAATGACACAAGGGGAAAAAGGGAAGAGGTCCAGAAATCAAAATGGAAGTACAAACCCTAATGTAGAAACACTTGCCGAGCCCGAGGGAAGGATAGAGAAACAACAGGGGAAGGGTGCAGAGGAAGTGTTGGTTGAAGATATTACCAACTAGTCAGATTCTAAGGGATAGGAGGAAGATACGATCTAAAAAATAGTGGAGGGACATCCAACAGTCTGAAAGAAAATAAAAACACATGAAGCAGCTGAAATAACACTCCCCCACATCCCAGATGCTATGGTCGATGTGGAGGACATGCTCGGGAAGGTTCCCAAATTGAGGTACTCGAACCATGAAGTCTGTGACATGGAAAAGTTTCCAGAGTTGGCCGAGGAAGATTACTTGGTAGACACATGGGAAATTGGACCCCTAGGCAGACCTATCATGGAGCCCGCACAGTGGATACCATGGCTCTACAACTCCAAGATCATGAACCTCTTAAACCTACTGCACTTTGGGCATAGTTAGAATGTGGGACTGTACATCAAGAAATTTCTATCGCGGGTACATGGAGGAATTCTATGGATGTATAGGCTAGTCCAGATTAATGTGCCGTTGATCGCCAAAATTACAGAGTTGCCCACAGTTGGCGCATAACCGGAAGAGTACCTAGGAAACAAAGCACATGAGAAAGATATTGCTAAGAGTGTCATGGTGAAGTTTGGTACCAACAGAGGGAACATGGGATTTTTTCTTAAAGACATCAATGATGACGCGATGAGGTTCACCAACAAGCTTGTGGCTTGCATGTTGCTAAGAAAATGAAGAAAATAAGAGGCTCCAATAGGAGTCATCGCAGTCGCCACAAAGTGCACAAAATGGGTGATGTTTAGGTGGGTGCCTTACCTCCAAAATGGAAAATGGAACTGAGTTCCATTTTTCTTGGATAATTATCCTCATAGCCATGGCAGGGTGGTAGGAGCCAAAGTTTTCAACATTTTTTGATAGGTTGGGGAAGTGCTATGCAGTGCGATATGAATCCCTGTGGTAGGAAAAAGATAATAAAAACCAACAAGCAACCAACACAACCTTCATTATGTTTTTGGAAGACATACAAAACAGAACAACCAATATATGGCACATTCTAGTGGAGATGGTCTAGGAGTCTGAAGGGATATCCTGGTTTAAGGCATCCAGGAACCATATGTGGATCCAGGACACAAGGTATCAAAGAAGAAATGGATGGAGATGTAGTACGACGTCACTAAAGAAGAGGTCGATTGGATAATCAAAGACTTTTTGTGCAGTGGAAGGTGATAGTAGAAAAACCAACAATAAATCGAACAACAACAACATCATCCAAACCCAAGGGGAAATTTGAGGCATGCCCATAAATAAATACAAATAGCCCGACTGCTAACACCAGGAAGGTTGCGGTGCACACACAAAAATCTGGAAGTATCATAGTGTCGAAGAGGCCAAGGAGGATATAAATGATGCCCAGGGAAGAAGTTCAGAGGGATGCCAAGAATGGAGAAACATCTCAGGCTAGAGAAGAGGGGTAACAGACAACGAAGAGTGGGGAAAACCATCATAGGAAAAAATAACTACAACAGAGGAGGCGGAAACACGTAATAAAATGAAATACATGAAGAAGCCTCCATTCATCACCCTGACAGAAGACGACGTCGAATGAGTGGAAGATAAAGTACAGGACACAGGGGAAGATGTGGTCTGCATCGCTGAGGCGTAGAGGGAGGATATCATGGAGAAAATAGTGGACGTCCAGGATACACTTCTAAGAATGAAAATGTTTATAGTACGATAGGTTACAACGTAGTAACTGAAAAAGACACAACAACCCCCTGCGTAGAGGGAAAAAGAAGATACAGTTCAGATAGTGGTGCAAGACACTGACACATTCACAGTCACACAAAAGATGCTCAGATTTGATCAGGAGACTGCACAAAAACCCATAGGGGACATAGAACAATTTGAGTTGGTCATGGAACAGGTACCCATGAAAGAACTATACAGACTCCAAGGTAGTGTATTGCAGAAGGTACAATCCAGAGCCCACGCAGATGCCACCAACTTGAAAGTTGGTAGGGGGGTCGTAGAGATGTTATATATTACCTGCAACCAATTGAATTCAAAGAAGGAGGAGGAAAAAGAACACACCAAAAAGGTATAGAAGGGACTAACAATGGTATATAAGTGCATTCCAAACAACACACAAGCACTAGATAGGAGCACAGAAGAAAAGATAAATATCATTGCGTAGAAAATCAAGGATTTAGTAAGGATATAGAGGATTTGAAAGACAAACTTAATACTACGACTCCTCCTAAAGTTAGAGAGAAAAGATAAAAACAAGCAGCCTTCCAGACAGGTGAGATGATAAGGGAAGCCAAGGAAGTCACAAAACTGTTTGACAAAAATGCGCAAATATGGACTACTTTGGAGGAGGATGAAAAGCTCCAACAGTTGGACCAACAAGAGGAGAAAATCAGTAGTGAAATGTAGGAGTTGAAGCAAGGACAAAAATCTATGAGCATCTCATAACGCTTGAATGACACGTAGGAGATGAAAACTTTGCAAGAATACTTAAGAACTGCACAGATAAATAAGCAAGGAAGGCATACCTAGTTGGAGCCCCTCCAGGAGAAAGCAACACAAATAATGGAAAAACTGGAGAAAGAAAAGACAAAGATGACACATTCACATATAGAGAGCGCAACATTGTTGTAAGAACATATAACAATGCATATGGTCAAGGCAATAGGAGAAACATCTACATAGGTGAAAGAAAAATGGGAAGGAACTAGCAAAAACTTCCACAACTTGGAGAAGGTTGTACATGGAGCCCGCAACACCTAAGTGGCTCAAGATGAGCCACATGTCAGTGTTGGGGGCCTGTTGGCACATGGCTATTTTGAGAGAAAGATCTATTTTGGGAGATAGATCTATTTTAGGCACACACCTATTTTGGGAAGAGAAGGTCTATTTTTGGAGTGCACGCCTTAAGAGGAAGAAAGGAAACATGCAAAAAATGAAAGAAAAGGAACAAGCATAAAAATAAGGAAAAGCAACATGTAGGAGGAAAAGCAACATGGCACGCATGTAGAAAGGACTAACCATGTTAGGGTTATGTTTTTTGACAATATTATAACAACTATAAGCTAGTAGAGTAGTATGAATAAATACCTAGGATGTCTAGGTCGAGTTCGATTGATTAATATGGGTTCAGTTGTTGATTATTGGGAGTTTGGTTATGGTTATTGTGGTAGAGTTGAATAATCTAGTTTTTGAGGGTTAGGTCACAGTATGTGGATCCTGGTGTGATCTAGTTATCCTCCCAGAGGGTACTTACCCTCATTTTGATTGTAATCCTAAAGATGTAATGCACGCAGTGCAAATTTTGCAGAAGGATGAATAAAAGAGAAGAAGAGCCAAATATTTGTGGACGTAACCCCAAGAGGGGTTGAACCAAGGTAAAATAATATGTTCTATGTGTTACAAATGATTTATTTTACTATTCTTTTAATCACCAGTTGAAGAATGAATGGTTAAATATGATTATAACAACATGCACTCATAGTTTAATGATGAATGAATCGTAGAAGTAGATGGATGATTAATGATGTTGATGCATAAGGAAAAGAATCAGAACATAGTCCCCACTCCTTCCTATATTGAAAACACTTGAGTATTGCGGTCCCCCATAAATCTATCTTGGGTGAGACAACACTATACCCTCTGTGCACAATGTTGCCTTTTGGTTTACCAGGAGGGACGATAGTTTTGATGGTTTTGTTGGAAACCTATTCGAGATCAGAACCTAGGCCAACCCAAGTAACCAACACCCACTCTAATCATGATTTTTGGAACTTCTGAATTGCATGTATTGGTCATCTAGGCACCTCTTTTAGTGTATTTTTTTTTGAAGTGTTTTATTTTCCTTTACCTCTCTCTCAATTTCTTGTTCTTTTATTGCTTCTTATTGTTGGGTATGTGTTATATTCTTTGCACAACCAAATTTAGTATCTATGATGCACCGGGTGAGCTATCCCCCTTTGTTTGGGGGGTTGCAATGGGGCGGAGCCCCCAAAATTGTTTTGGGTGTTTTTTAGCATCTGTTTTTAGTGGTTTTTCGACAGACGGTTTTCATTGATGGTTTTCTAATTCTAGTTAAGGAATTAATGTTGTTGACTAATTCAGGTCAATGGATTAGGGGTTTTGGATGTCATGTGATCCTATATGTTTTGTATTATAAAAAATGAAGATAACAAATAAATAATAATATGTGCGGCTGTAAACATGTTGCTGGTTTTTTCGGTTTGGGTTTCTAGGGTAAAATATTTGTGTAGTGTGTGTGTGTGTCTGCGATTGTATATTTTTTGTTTTTATTAATAATCCATTTGCAATAATTAATTGTACAAGGTTAAAATATATTTTTTATTAGAGAATTTATTGGATTCAGAGGGACGTATTTGTGGCTAAGGGTTTGGCTTAGGTTTGTGATAAACCTTGTTACAGTGGGAGATCAACAGTATCAATTCTTGTGGTGAAAACAAATCACAAGCAATTCAAAGATAGAGATCAAAAAATTTAATGGGAAAAGTTTTAAGATGTGAAAGCTCAAGATGAAAGATCCTTTGGTAGACAAAGATCAATGGATCACTATGGATCTATGCACTGCACCTTTAGGAACATCAACAAAAGACTGGGAAACGTTGGATCGAAAGGAAAATAACACAATCCAATTATGTCTCTTAGATTTAGTATTACTGAATGTGTCAAGGGAATCTACAACCAAGTCTTTATGGAATAAGTTAGAGTCTTTGTATTAGTGTAAGTCCCTGGTAAACAAACTGTTCCCGTGGAAGAAGTTGTACAACCCGAGGATGAAAGATGGAGAATTGGTGACAGAGCATCTAAACGCCTTTAATACTGTGGTAAGTCAAATTTATCTATTGATATTAATATTTTTGATGAAGATACGTGTATCATTTTACTATGATCTTTACTAGACTCGTGGGATAATATGGTTGTGTCCATAGGTGTTAATGAAAATAATTTGATTTTCAATAATGTGGTATCATCCTTGTTGTCGGAGGATACGAGGAATAAAAACATGGAAATACAAAGCATATATGCCTTATTTGCAAGAGGACTCTCCCAGGAAATAAATAGATCTAACTCCTCAAGTGGGAAATCTGAATCGAGGGAAAGATATAGATCTTCGAGAAAATTTGTGAAGGTATGTTGAAGATTGTTATAGCAAGATTTGCCTCACCCCATGCAATGTTGCATAGAAGGCCTTTTTCCATTTCCCTATGTAGACTTGAAGTCCCTTTTTTACAAAACCCAGAGCTAAAAACATAATTTTTCCACATATACACACCCTGCCTATATTACAACATGCGTATACATATGTTGCACCACTACAAACTGCGTACATTGAGAAGTGTGCCCAAAATAAAAAAATGGTGTCGGGTTTCCATGTCACGTCATGAGAAAAATATGTTTTCAAACAAAAAATCCTACCCAGGGAGGAATAACCAAATAAAATAGAGTTTGAATTGAAGGATAATGAATTATAATCTACATAAGAACATGAATAAGAAAAAGCAGAGCCTCATACTCCAATTTTGAGGAGAACCATTCAAGAAATAAGGCAACCAGAAAGGTATACTCCATCTGATTTCCATTCAAATTTTTCTTTGTTTATTATTGATGATGATCCTATAACTATTAGGGAGGTAGTGGATTCAAAGAATGGACAAATATGGAAAAAGGCCATGGTGGAAGAAATGGCAGTGTTGGACAAGAATGATGCTTGGGATCTAGTGGAGTTGTCGACTAGAAGAAATCCCATTGGAAGTAAATGAGTGTTTAAGAAAAAGTTGAATGTAGAAGGAAAAGTGGAGAAATACAAAGCTCGATTAGTAGCAAAAGGTTATTCCCAGGTAGAGAGAATTGAATTTGGTGAACTTTTTTTCCCTGTTGCCAAGCTAACTTCTATTAGATTTATTTTATCTATTTTTGTTGATTTTGGTTTTTAATTAGAATAGATGGATGTGAAGACAACATTCCTACATGGGGATCTTGATCTAGGTGGATATTGGTGGCCACCCAACTATTCCAACACCTCTTGATAGTTTTTTGGTTCAACACGTTCTTCTGTACATCTTTGTAATTGTGGGTTCTACACTTTTGGGGATGTACGAATCCCTACACATCTTCTAGGTGGAGACTGGTGGCCTCCCACCTAATACAACTGGCTTATTTTGGAAGTTTTCAAGTCAACACATCTTTCTGTACTTCTAGGGATGTTTTGGGGCCCTAAAAAAATGTTTTTTTGGCTTGCCATATTCAAACTATAGACAAAGTCAGAGTTTGATGACATAATGTGTAGTTCATGAGAATACCTTTCCAACATGCTATCACGCACTTAAAACAAAGATAGTATGAAAAATTTATGACCCTAGGAAGTTGAGGTACCAACTTACCCATCGATGCCCACATAAATTTTGGTGTTTCATATCATAGGGTTAGGTTTTTGGATGTATAGGGTTTTGGAATTCATTGGTAATGTTAAAAGGGCCTTTGGAGCCTCATTGTAATCATTCTTCTTAGACGAATGCACATAGCAGCCACATCTCTTCTCAGAGTTAGCTACCACCATTCAAGAAAGTAATTTTTCAATTCTGTAGTTTTACAGTTTCAACCTATTTCATTTATTCAATAGAATGTATTGTTCACTGGATATCAGTTGTTGTTCTCCATATCTACGTGTTAATGTATTCATTCTGTTATTCATTTTGTTCTGCTCATAAACCTAGATCAGTGGTATCAAAGCTGTCTGTTCTTCATTTATTTTTCTTCATGCATGTCCCCGACAAGATCTGGGTATAAGAAGTTGGGACTCGAACCAGTCAAGCCTTTACAAGATTGGTCGTACCGAGCCCAAAAACAACCCATTGGGGACAAAAATAAAGATGATGGAGTAGGAGATCCTTTTAAAATGTTGCTCTAGGAATCCCTTGTGAAACAAAGGAACTAAATGATGCAAAACTTTGCACAGATCCTTCGGTGACTACCCACAGGAGAAGCATCTTCATCAAGCGACCATGCAACCCCCTTCAAGGTACATGTAAATTTTGATATTCCAATTTGGAAGGACTGATAGATGTGGATGCTATAGATAAATGGTTGAGTCTTCTTGAAGGGTATTTTTCGGTCCACAGTTTTTCCGATAGGGAAAATATTACTTTTTCACTCCTCAAGGCTGTCCCCCATGTTAAGGACTGGTGGGATACTTACTCTAAGCAAAGGGCCATAGAGGAATATGAAATATTTGTGGTCACCCCCACATGGGATTCCTTCAGGGATGCCATTAAATAAAAATACTACCCTGTTGGAAGCTATGAGGACTAATACACAAGATGGACCACCCTGCATCAGGAAAGGGACCAAACAATACCAGATTTCATCAATATTTTCCATACCCTACGCACCAAATTGGGTATCAAATACTCTGAATGACATTTGGTGCTCAAATATCACAGATTTTTGCATATATACATTAAACATAAATGGATTTTCTGGACATCGCTTCATTGGGTACGACTTATAGATATGTTGTCAAGATCGAGCAAAAATTTAAGCAGAAGAGGCGAGAGTTTGGATCTGAAAATTCCTCACAGCTGAAGCAAGGAAAAGGTGTACCCAACCCACACAACAAGGGACAAATAAAATATGGCCACTCTCACGACAACTAGTCCAACCTGCAACAAAATAAGGGTAATGAAAAGTCGAAGAAGGACAGAGGAAAATGTTGTAAATACCATAAAATACCTTCGCACAACACCGAAGAATGTCACTCCAAGAAGTCACTTGTGGTTGAGCTGAAAGATTCCAAGTCAGAGGTTGATTTTGACTTCGAATAAAATCCATAAGGAGGGAAGCGTATTATCGATGTTGAACCCAGTGCCACTGTCGCTACCACCAAAGTCCAGCCAAGCGAACTAGAAGAACCAGAGGAAGGGGAACGCCTCTTTCACTCACATATTGGGTGAAGGGCGATCCACTTCATTTCATTATCGATCGCGACAATTCGGAGAAACTGATCTCAGTAGAGGTCATGAAGTAGTTGGATCTGCCGATGACACTGCACCCGCAACCTTACACCATTGGCTAGCTTCGACAAGGAAGAGATATCTGTGTCAGCCAACAATGACTTCTTCCCTATGACATCAAGCCTTTCAAAGATGATGTATTGTGTGATATTTATCCCCTTGAAGTTTGTGATGTTCTTTTAGTAAAACCATATTTGTGGAACCGACATGATGTGTATGAGTCTAGACCCCACAATGTTATTATTACTTTGGGTAGACAATTGTATAGGATACTAGAGGTAGTGTTGCCTACTGCTATTTCTTTAATCTCTGCTAAGAAATACAATAAGGTCATTTCACAGACTGATAATTTCATCTTATTTGTGATCCATTCTAACAGTAAGAAGAATGTCACCACCACATCTCTGGCCTCTTCACAGAGCCTATCTTTGCAGCAGAATCACGTGGAAGGGATCGTGGAAGAGTAAATAGACATCTTCTCCTCACCCATCGAGGTATCGACGCACTACCAAGTCAAGCATCTAATTGATCTAACCCCAGATGTACCTCTACCTAATAGACCAATCTATCATCGCTCACAGATGGCAAATGATGAAATCAAGTGTCATATACAAGAGCTGCTTCAAAAGGGGCACATCAGACCCAACTCCTCCCCTTGCGAAAGCCCAATTGTACTAGTGCAGAATAAAGATGAGACTTCATGGCTTTGAATTAATTATAGAGCATTAAAAGAAAATCACAATCAGGAACCGATACCCAATTCCCAGAATCGATGACCTTCTTGACCAACTCAAGGGTGGAAATTTCTTCAGCAAGATTGACCTAAAGTATGGCTACCACCAGGTTCCCATCGAACCAACTGATGTATGGAAGACAACATTCAAATCTAAAGAAAGTCTCTTTGAATGGTTGTTCATGCTCTTTGTATTAAAAAATGCACCAACCTCTTTCATGAGGTTTATGGATGATGTATTGAGACACTTCACCAACTATTTTGTGGTGGTATATTTGGATGACATCCTCATATTCAACAAAACTTGGGAGGAGCACATGCAACATATTCAACAAGTTTTGAGCACTCTGTGGAAGTAAAAGCTAATGCCAACTTGGAAAAATTCTTGTTTGGCATGAACAGGGTCCAATACTTGGGCTACATTGTTGATGAGCATGGGGTACATGTTGATCCAACTATGATCCAAGTAAGCTGTGATTGGCCAACCTCGACCAAACTAATCGAGATTCAGAGATTCTTGGGATTGACCAAATTCTACCGATGATTCATGTTGGGATTATCCCATATTGCATGGGCCCTCAACCAAGTGACCAAGGGAGGTGGCAGGGAAAATTTCACGTGGGGGAATGAACAACAATGAGCATTTGATGATCTAAAGCATCGCTTGTATTCATCTCCAATACTCTCCTTACTTGATCTGAAACAACCATTCGAGATTGAGACTGAAGCATCTGACTATGATATAGCCATAGTTCTCACTCAAAACAATCATTTGATAACATACCATAGTGAGACACCCTCAGACATTGTCCGAAAATACCCCACCTATGACAAGGAAATGTATTCCATTATACAAGCTTGTCGTCAATGAAAACATTAGATTATGGGAAAGGAGACAATCATCCACACTGATCACAAGCCTATGCAGTTCATACAGACATAAGGGAAGTTGTAGAACAACCACATCAGGAGTGGTACACCTACCTGTAATAGTTCCATCTCAACATAAAGTATAAGAAAAGGAGAAAAAATCATGTCGCTGACTGCCTCAGTGGACCTCTCGTGGTTTCACTCACCAACGTGCTCCATTCTTGTGGGCATGATGCATCTGAGTGGCCCCAACTTTATCAACAAGATCCAGACTTTGCCACCACCTATCAACTTTTGGGTACAGGCGTGAATGTCATCGATTTTCACATTTAGGACATACTGTTATGCCATCTGAGCCATCTCTATATTCCTGCAAGCGAGTGTGCAAAGATGATTTGGGAAGCTCACTATAGTCGGATGGCATGACATTTTGGCATGGAGAAAACTGTGGCTATTCTACAAAAACATTTTTATTGGCCAAAAATTTGACAAGACGTCGACAAGTATATCATATCTTGCATTTCCTTTTCCATTGCCAAGCCAACCATCAAGAATCAATGCTTATACATCCCTCTTCCTACTCCCGAGAGGCCTTGGGAATCCATATCGATGGATTACATGTCAGGATTTCCGTCCACCAAGTAAGGAAATTATTATGTATTTGTGGTAGTTGATTGGTTTTCAAAGATGGCCATCCTCATAGTCTGCAAAAAGAGCATCACTGCGCCATATATTGACAAGCTCTTCTTCGAACGAGTGTGGGTCCATTTTGGGATACCACAGATCATCATCTCCGATCAAGACAACAGGTTCCTCAACACATTTTGGTTGATTCTCTGGTCACTATTGGACACCAAGCTCACTAAATCCACTTCTTTCCACCCCCTAACCGATGTCCAAACAAAGGTCGTCAATCAGATGATTGTGCACATCTTGCGCATGTACAACTCTAAACATTCACGTACATTGGATGAGAGCCTTCCCTATGTTCAACACAACTACAAAAAATCTCTCCATAGATCCACTGACCATAACCCATTTCAGGTGGGGCTGGGATTCCAACCCTTGGGTCCCATTGATGTTTCACTACCTCTTGCAACCACACAGGAAGAATCTTCCCATGTTCAATTTGAGGATGACAAAGCCACAAGATTCATTGAAAGGATTCGACACATCTACTAATAGGTCCTTGAGATTTTTTAGAAACCCAATGATAGGTACAAGCAATTCCATGATCAACATAGGGTACCACACCAGTGTCAGATGGGAGACAAGGTCTGGTTACATTTGCAGAAATAGTTCCTTACATGGACCCATCGGAAGCTCCTCCCACTTTGTTATGGGTCTTACACTATCACCAAGGCTGTGGGTAGCAATTCTTTTTAGCTCAATACTCCACCCTTCCTTGTCTTGCACCCAATGTTCAATGTGGACCTCATTTGACCATATTTTCCACCATTATTGGACACGTTATAGGTTGCAGAACAATTGACACCAACATAGATCAACCCTGACTGCATGGAATAGGAATCCAACATAGGTCAAGGGAACTCACCAGTTGAGGATCCAACTTTACCAGGTTGTCAAGGCAGGGCATCTCCTACACCAAGGCAAGTGGCTCACTTGGGGAAAAATTCAGAAGCAGTTTCCTCACCCGATGGGGGAACTCAACGCAATGGATACCATTTCTTCCTAAAGGGGGAGGAATGATCTAGGTGGATATTGGTGGCCACCCACCTATTCCAACTAGCTCCCCTTGACAATTTTTTAGTTCAAGACGTTCTTCTATACTTCTTTGTAATTGTGGGTTCTACACTCCTGGGGCTGTCTGAAGCCCTACACATCTTCCAGGTGGAGATTGGTGGCTACCCACCTAATCCAATTGGATTATTTTGGAATTTTTCATGTCAACACATCTTTCTGTACTTCTAGGGCCATTTTGGGGGCCTAAATAGTGTTTTTTTGGCTTTCCATAGTCAAATTGTAGACGAAGTCAGAGTTTGATGACATAATGTGTATATCTCGAGAAAAAATTTCCAACGGGATATCATGCGCCTAAAACATAGGTCGTATGCAAAAGTTACGACCCTGGGAAGTTGAGGTACCAACTTACCCATCAAGGCCCACATAAATTTTGGAATTTCATCTCCTAGGGTTAGTTTTTGAATGTCTATGGTTTTGGCATTCATGAGTAATGTTAAAATGGACTTTGGAGCCTCATTGTAATCATTCTTCTCATACAAATGCACGTAGTATCCACATCTCTTCTCAAAGATCGCTACCACCATTCAAGCAAGTAGTTTTTTAGTTCTGCAGTTTTACAGTTTCAACCTATGTTAGTTTGAATGTTCATGGTTTTGGCATCTCATGAGTACGTTAAAATGGACTTTGAGCCTCATTGTAATCATTCTTCACATACAAATGCACGTAGTATCCACATCTCTTCTCAAAGATCGCTACCACCATTCAAGCAAGTAGTTTTTTAGTCATAGCTTTTACAGCTTCAACCTATTTGATTTATTCAATAGAAGTTATTGTTCATTGTATTATATATTTTGTTCTCCTATATCTCAATGTTATTGTATTTGTAAGGTAGCTAGAGGTAGTGGGGGGCCTAGAGGCCCATAGTGATAATAGTGGAGGTCATTCAATGGGCAGTGGACTAGGTCCAATATATTATTAAATAAGGCTCACTAGTGGTAGTTAGATATAATAAATGTGTAATTAGATATAAAAAATGTAAAAGGACTTCTTAGAAGGTTTCACTTCTAGAAGATTCCTCCTCCTCTAGAATGTTCTTAGGTGATGGTAGTACTATATAAAGGGTTAAGCAATGTGTAATGAGACATGAAGAGAATTATTGTATTTGAGCGTATCTCAATAGGAGGATGCCCTCTAAGAGGCAAGTGAACGTGGAGAGGATCCTTCCATAATAGGATCCATTGCATGGTGCTTCCCCACCAAGGGTTTCTATAATAAAGTTGCGGTTTTCATATGGCTTCATATCTTGTGTGGTGATTGGTATTCATATCTTTGACCCATTGTGATATGTTGTATCTCAAAAGTATTTGCCCCTCAAAATGTAAGGCAGCTAGAGAGGTAGGGGCTAGAGGGCCCATAGTGATAATAGTGGAGGTCATTCAATGGGCAGTGGACTAGGTCCACTATATTAAATAAGGCTCACTAAGGTAGTCAGATATAACTAAATGTAATTAGATATCATAAACAAAAGGACTTTTAGTTGTCTCTACTTCTAGAAGATCTCCTCTAGAATGTTCTTAGTGATGGTAGCACTATATAAGGGTTCAAGCAACGTAATGAGACACGAAGAGAAATATTGTATTTGGAGCAAAATCTCAATAGGAGGAATCCCTAAGAGGTAAGTGAATAGGAGAGTATCCCTTCCATATTAGGATCCATTGTATGGTGATGCCCTACCCTAACGGTTTGATGGTCTTTGGTTCTTAACAAGTGATATCGTATTAATTTCTCTTAAGCACATTGTAAGGCAACATTTTTATTTTGCAGATTTTTTCTGAGCGCAAAGAGGTCATTACATTTCAAATTTTTGGTATATTTATATGAATTTTTTTCTGAAAAGGGTTGTATATCCGAGTCTTCTTGAGAAAACACCCAATTAAAAAAAAAAAAAAAAACATCCTAATGGAGTCCGGAAGTCAAGATATTGAAGTTTTAAAATCTCAAGAAATTTTCGTGATTTTTTTCTAAGTGGATCGGGGCGCAGGGTATTTTTTTATTTTTGTAGCATCTAAAGGCCTAATTTTCCCAATAAATTATATATCTGAGTTCCTCTCTCACAATTTCACCTACTCCCTTCAAAAAACAATCAGCCAAAACGAAGTCCGGGAAATGAAGTTATGAGCATTTTAACTTCAACAGCTTTTTTAGGGTTTTTCCAAAAATCATGATTTTCTCAGTAATTTATTGGGTGAGTTCATAGGATGCTCGATGGCTATTTCTTCTCAAAACCTGAAAGAAATTTGAATCATTCAAACCAATTGTTTCAATACATTGATGATAAATTGATGCATTTGTACATGGCCTCACAAAAAACCTCACACATAGCCTCACATACGCCTCAATGATAGTTTTTTTTTAGTATTCAAGATTCATTGAATAACATGCGAGAGACTTCATGGAGGCCTCAGATTAAATATATAATCAAAAATATATGCTTGGTATGATTTTGAGGCAGATTGTATTGATTGAGAGATGGATAGTTGTCACTGGGATGACAACCAATTTCATATTTTATTTGATGACTTACTCCACCTTATGTAGAGAACATCAATGTCCCACATCAAGAGCTAGTTACCAACGCTCACATTCCCATGCTGGTATTATTCATTCCGGTGATTCGCTATGACCCTTTCTTCCACTATGTGGATGGATATTCTATTTGGATACACATGATAGGTGTCAGTTTTTGGAGCATCATTTTGAGTTGGTTGGGTTCCAAAATCTTCTACGGAGTTCACATGAGCACTTGGACATGTGGGACCTGGCTTACAATGGTGGTTGGACCATTTCAACATGATGGTGGATTTCCTTTACATGGGACCTTGGTTCTTCAAGCTTCTTCAACATTATGGTCCACAATTATCCAAGGGACCCTCGTATATGAGCACAATCGTTGAGGACAACACTTTCATATAGATGGAATGTAAGGTAGCTAGAGAGGTAGCTAGAGACCCATAGTGATAATAGTGGAGGTCATTCAATGTAAGGTGGACTAGGTCCACTATATTATTAAATAAGGCTAACTATGGTAGTTAGATATAATAAATGTGTAATTAGATATAATAAATGTAAAAGTACTTCTTAGAAGGTTCTACTTCTAGAAGATTCCTCCTCTAGAATGTTCTTAGGTGATGGTAGTACTATATAAAGGGGTTCAAGCAATGTAATGAGACATGAAGAGAAATATTGTATTTGGAGCGATAGCTCAATAGGAGGATGCCCCCTCGAAGAGGCAAGTGAACAGGAGAGGATCCCTTCCATAATAGGATCCATTGTATGGTGTTGCCCTACCCTAACGGTTTGATGGTATTTCGTACTTAACAGTATTCAATATGTTATTCATTTCATTTTGCTCATAAATTGGATCATATCTGGAAGAATAAATCTACATGAAGTATCCATAAGGATTTTTTGTGAAGGGAAAGAAAGAGCTGGCATGCAGGATGAAAAAGTCCATGCATGGGTTAAAGCAATCACTAAGCATGTGGTATAAAAAATTTGATACTTCTATGTTGGGACTTAGCTTCACAAGGATAAAGTCCGATCATTGTGTGTATTTCAAATTAGTTGGTGATCATCTTATTTATCTAGTCTTGTATGTGGATGATATGTTTCCAATAAGAAACAACAAGGAGATTACCCAGGATGTGAAAACTCAGTTGTTCTCTATATTTGACATGAAGGATATTAGTGCTTGTTGGCAATGGGATGAAGTGGGAAAGAAAGAGTTCACAAAGAAGAATGACAACTGGAAGAGAAATCGTGGGAAAGAAAGTGTGTAGGAGGAAAGCGACAACAAGCAAGAAGCACAACACGCGTGCATGCAAGGAGGCAACAACTGGAAGGAAGCAATGAACACATGCAGAGAAGGAAGACCTAACGACAATAGGGTTAGGGTTTTTGTAAGGTTTTTGTGTAAATGGATGAAGATACCGATAGATATAAATATAGATATGAAAGTATCATAGAAGAGTTCAGAGAGGTTCGCTAAGGTTGAGATTTACTACTGTTGTAGAGTTGAGATCGTTTCTATGTAATTTTTTTGATTAGATGTACTATTTTTGTAGAGAAAGCGAGTTAAGAAGAAGAGAAAAGGTAGATCCCTAGGATTAGATCATAGGCCGAGGAGCCTGGTGCAATCTAGTTCACCTCATAGAGATCTTACCCATCTGAGGAGAGTTGTAAGCATGAGGCGCGAGAATTGAAGAACTGCCATAATAAGAGAGCCAAGAGCCAAATATTTGTGGACGTGGCCCAGGAGGGGGTGAACCACGATAATACCTGTGTAATGTGATGAATGCATGCATATCTTTGTCATATGTTTAGTAGTTAAATGCTGTATGCAATGAATGAATGAGTTATTATATTGCTTGGTTAATTGCTATGGGAATATAGCGAAAAGACACGATGGAGGTTAAAATATAAAAGAGGATAACAATAGTTCATAATACAAATCATAATTAATGGCCCAAAATATAGATCCCCTATCTCATGCTCAATCCTAGGTTGTAAACACCTGAGTCTTACAACCACCCATTTAAATCTATCTCAGGTGAGACTACATAGTGCACTTTGTGTACTGTGTTGCCTTTTGGTTTACCAGAAGGGCCTATAGTTTTAGGCTTTGTTGGTACCCTTAAAGATATGAACCCTGGGTCTACGGTGCAGGTAGGAGAGAGAAGCCATCCAACAGAACCAACAAATGGTTTCGTTACCATTGTAAGAGGAACAAGAGAGGACCGAGTAGATGAGATATAATGCATGAGAAAAGAATGAGTGAAACCAGAAGACCACTCAACCACTAGAAGGAAGTAGAAATTGAAGGTTGGTTGAGAACTAAAGAACTAGAGTTTTCCGAGAAGGATAATAGAAACCCTAGCCTCACACCATGCAAATATCTGGATAAATACATGTTTACATATTTACATGAAGTCTTTTTCTATGATTTTCCCCAGCTACTGCAGAAGTGGATACTAAGTTTGAAAGATAACCATGAGAAGAACCGGATCCGACAACTAGATTGGACCCCGATACAGATTGAGCAGTTACAACAAGTGGACAACAAATTCACTTGTGCAATCGACTTTTGGATTTACATTATTGTGGTAGGCTTCATCACAGAGTTTGTAGTTGACACAATGAAGTCATACAATGCATCATAGCATGAATTTCTACGCATACCTCACGGAAGGTACAATCGATCATTGTATACTTATATTAAAATACTTCTATATAACAAAGGTGTAATGACAATGGAAGTAGACAACTAGACTTCCCTGCGTGCATGGGGAAAGGGGGAAGCACTGAAAGAGGAAGGATAAATGGCTGAAGGTGATGATAAAGGCAATAAGGAGGAGGAATTATTGGACCCAATCTTGATGGATGACGACCAACTTAAGTGGATCTTGGCATCACTAGGAACAACGTGTAGTGGAGTACCCTACCAATATAAGGTGAATACCAATAAAAGAGATGTAGCTGCGATGGAGGGCTTGGAAAGTGATGAAGAGGAGGTAGATGATCTCCAAGCTATGGAGCAGATTGAGGAAATCCTGTGCGCAACCTATGAGAGGAAAATAAGAGGCCCAAGAACAGGAGGAGAAGATAGCCATCCTTTCCATATTAATGTCAGTGTGGAACCCATAAACGCATGTGCGATCAATACACCAAAAAGAACACCACGATTTAGACAACCAAAATTTGGAGGAAGTCCGATAGCGAGAAGTACATTTACCACAGGAGTAACAACTGGAGGAGCCAGTTCAGGCAGTACTAGTCAAGTATCTACACCACGCGGCGGAGGAAGCAATTTAGTATTTAGAATGGCAAGACATGACCCCACGATCAGATTACCATAATTTCAATAAGAAGTAGTAGAAGACCATGAGAAGCATTTGTCTATTTGTGCAAATATCTAGGAGGCAAAACATATCACTTATGAAGATACCAAACTTGCACAACTAGCGATCACACTGAGAGACCACACACTAGACTGGTACATGATTCTAGACACGAACAGTGCCCCTGGGACGACGAGGACACTGGAAGACATTAAGAAGCTACTGATTAATGAGTTCCAGAAGGCGAGATCAAAGGACCAGTACATGAATGAAATGATCAAGATCAGACAGAAACCAAGAGAGTCTGTATGGGAGATTGATCGAAGATTTAAGCAACTGAAGGGGAATTTAAAATATCTTATGATTGAGATGCAACACTGAAACCTGTTTGTCAACTCACTACTCCCACACCTAAAATATCCCTTATGAAATCAGAAGTTTCAGATGCAGGCCGAGGCTCTACAGGAAGCCTTGCAGCTCGAAGGGAACCAGTACCGGTAGACGAACCCAACTATTGAAGAATTGAAGGAGGATTTGAAGAACATAACATTTTAGTTGAATCATAACAAGAACAAGGACAAATGAGAAGCCATTTGGTGCACCACATGTAGGATGAAAGTACACCACAAGAACGAATGTCCAATATTCACGCAGTATATGGAAACATGCATGCCAAACCTGCTACCACAAGGAGGATTATGGTGCAAAATATGCAAGAAACTGGGCCATGACCCTTATCACTGCACGATGATGCAGAAGTACCAGATAGTTCCAAAGAATTCTTATTGAACCTTTTGTATGTCAGTAGGCCATGATGAAAAAGATTGCAGAACTATGGAGTTGATGCAGGAAATAACATCAGACGCATACAAAGTAGAGGCTGAAATGATGAATGGGCAAGCAACGCCATAGTTCAATCAAGCCCTAGCTCCATAAAACACTGCGCAACAACAATAAAACATTGTGCAAGAACCATACAACAACGCACAACCACAGTACAACCCGACACAACCCCAGTATAATACCATGCAGTATAATCATGCACCACCATATAACATGCCGAAAGGGGACCGAGCAGGCTATCGAGGAGGAGGACGAACCAGAGGAGGCTTCAGACGTGGCATAGGACCAGTCACATGTCACAACTATCAAAAACCAGGACATTATGCATGAGAATTCCCATTGCTGCCAACAACCTCTATGTATTGTCGTGCATTGGATCATGAGATAGAGGAATGCTTGCCACTATTAGTAAAGATCCAAGAAAAAAGGAACTAGAACAACCAGAATGTTCAATGGATTTCAGCCGAAGCAAGGGAAGATGGGCGGAACATCAACATCGTCAGTCGTGGAGGAATGAAGACAGGAAATGACACAATCCGACAAGAACCCACACATAACCAATGGGTAAAGAAGAACACTGAACCAAGGAAGCATTTCGATGCACCCAAAGAAAAGGATACTTTTAAGGAAGCCAGAAAAGAATTTCAAAAGAGGGACATAGTGTTAACTTCCACTACACAACCAGCCCATGAAGCCCCAGAATATGAAATGTTGCCATCATTGGATCATACCAAAGGAATTCCACCTGAGGGACAAGTAAGTACTATCAAAGAATTTTTGCAGTCATGCATCAAAATGTTAAGTGATCCTTCATCTATGAAAATATTGCAAAACATCCTAGAGAAATGTAGCAACGAGATGGGACAAAAGCTAGAACAAAAAATTGTCAATCATTTATACACAAGAAGAAGAACAAGTAGGGAATTTAGATTGAATGCCAACATTGGGGATTTCAATATGGGAGATATCATATTGGACCTAGGATCCGAAGTGAATGTGCTACTCAAGAAAACCTTGCAATGCATGAGAGAGCCAACATTGGGATATTCAAATGTCCAACTAAAACTAGCAAACCAACATACGGTCCTACCAATAGGGAGACTGAAAGGAGTAACAATAGATATTGATGGTGTGTGCACTAAAAGAGATTTTGAATTCATCGAAATAGTAGATGGAACAACACCATACCAGACACTACTTGGTCTAGACTGGGCATTTGACAACGAGACCATAATTAATTTGAAGACAAGGAAAATGACATTTGAATCTGGATATTACAGGGTCATAGCACCACTAGATCCATCAGAAGGGGAGAGGTTCATAGAACCCACTTTCCAGGACTTAGAGGAAATCAACCAGTTGTACAAAACAACTGCACGTGAGGAGGATTATGTAAACCCAACTCTAAATGGGCTACTCAGTTGGCGCAACATTACTTCATGAGCAATATATTTAGACACTGGGCTAGAAAACTGGCATCAGAGACTACACAAAGTATCCACGAGAAGATGTGCAAGAATAGACCACGCAGTATGATGGATAGGCATAGAAATCAAAGAACCACCCAGTTTCCATAGACTAAATGATTTGGAAACATTCTTGACACTATATGAAGACTAAGTACTAGAGAACCAGAGGCTACTAGAACTAGAGTTAGCACTCAAGGCCACACCCACGAGATGGTGGGGCTCACACAAGGATACTATCACAAGCTGGTACTAATGTAAGTGGTTACTGCGCATAAGGTTTGGCGCAGAATAGAAAAACAACAAACAACGAAGATATGAAGGACTAGGGACACCAACGAAACACTAGGAGGAGTGCGAAACGCTGTGGAAATTGACACCACCAGAGGAATGGCCTCACCACTTTATTCACACTTTAGAAGGAATACCAGCGAATTGGTATACAGATCAAGAACTGTGCAAAGGACCTACAACATGGGCAACATTGAACATAACTTTACCATCATTTTCTCATTCGAGCATGAGAACCCCAACATAGATGCAACCCTGAAATGAATCATAGGATTCATATTCATTGAAGAACTGGAAATATAACTTATTACCAAAGAGCAGTAATGAAATAAGTAGACATTCAAGGAACTACTGTCATGTTACCAGGTACAGGAGGAAGCACCAGACAAACATGACCCGCGTGACATTCAGATTGAAGAAGTAGAAGGTGAAAGAGATGTGAAGGGACGTCCACCCATAGAATCCAAAGCTATTTGCGCACCAATCAAGGTAAAGAAAGTTAACATCGGAACAATTGAACATCCCAAAATGGCCACCATTGGAGACTACTGGGATGATCCAACAGTAGAAAGCATTACCAAGTTGTTGCGCGAATACAATGACTTATTTCCTACAACATTTACAGAGAACAAGGGTATAGCAGGAGAACTGGGAGAGATGAAAATACCTCTCAGAACCGAAGCAAGACCGATTAGACAACGACCATATAGACTGAACCCCATATATAAACAGAAAGTTAAAGAGGATATCGACTAGATGCTTGAGGCCGGCATAATAGAACCAATCGAGCAATCAAAATGGATAAGCCCAATGGTCATACATGACAAGAAACAAGGAGGAGGGATTAGGATATGCATCGACTTGAGGAAATTGAAAGATGCATGCCTACACGACCCATTCCCTACACCATTCATGGATGAAGTATTAGAGAATGTGGGGGGACATGAAGCTTACTCATTTACTAATGGATTCTCAGGATACCATCAGATTAAGATAGCACAAGAGGACATATACAAGACCACGTTCACGACGGAATGGGGATCTTACCAATATATATTCATTCCATTTGGACAAAAGAATGCACCAACAATATCCTCAAGAGTGGTTATCGCAACATTTAAAGAATTCATCCATCAGTTTCTTGAAGTATACCTGGATGACTGGAAAATCTATAGTCTGTTGAAAAACCATGTGGAAGTTCTACACTTGATGTTAGAATGATGCAGACAGTGTCAGATATCACTAAAAATAAATAAATGTATATTTGGAACACCGTTTGGGATACTATTGGGCCATATAGTATGCAAAGAAGGGATATTGGTCGATCCAGAAAAGATCACAATCATCGTTAATTTTCCAACACCAAAAACAGTCCGTCAGCTATGAGCGATGTTAGGACACACATGATACTATCAGAAATTTATCAAAGGATATGCACAGATCACAACACCAATGAAAAAACTGGTAAGGAAGGATTCAAAGTACCAATGGAACGATGAGTGTCAACACGGGTCTAGATACCCTGAAGGAAAATATGGTCATTGCATCGATATTAGTATTTCCAGACTGGGGAAAGACATTCAATGTGCATGTAGATGCATCAGTGATAGCACTTGGATCTATCTTAGCACAACCATGAGCAGGAGACTTGGATCACCCCATAGCATTCGTAATCATAAAACTATCCGATTCAGAACAAAACTATAACACAACGGAAAGAGAAGGCCTAGCTATGGTTTACGCACTTCAGAAGTTCAAACACTACATATTGGGAAAACATTTTAAGATGTTTACAGATCACTCAGCCTTGAAATACCTAGTCAACAAGCTAGTTTTGGGGGGGAGAATATGTCGATGGTTACTGTTATTTTAGGAATTTGACTTCGAAGTAATCGTCAAACCAAAAAAACTAAATGCAGGACCTGACCACCTATCACGGGTCACAAATGGAGAAGAACCCACGAGCTTAGAAGACAAATTTTCGGATGCACAGTTGTTCTCAGTACAGATTGTTGATGACCAATTCGCAGAGATCATCCAGTACTTGAGCACAGGTACCGCACCGCAAGATTATACCACCACACAAAAGAAGAACTTGGTAGTTTGCGTAGCTAACTATCAATTGATCACAGGACATCTATATAAAATGGGTGCTGATAGCATTTTATGAAGGTACGTGTTAGAGCATGAACGACCATGAATTTTAGCAGAAGCCCATGAGGGATTGGGAGGAGGACACTATGCAGGAAAATCTACCGCACATGATTATGGTGGCCAACGATTCATAGAGACTCGAAAGAGTACTGTCAGGGATGCAATGTCTTTCAAAGGGTAGGCAAACCCAATATAAGGGACAATATGCCGTTACAAACGCAAGTGACATTACAGGAATTTGATAAATGGGCAATAGATTTTTTGGGACCTATTAAACCACCATCCAAAATAACAGGGGAAAGATACATCATCACCACGATGGAATACCTAACAAGATGGATAGAAGCTGCACCAGTGAAAGACTGTAGCATACAGACCGCTGCACACTTATTATTCGAACAAGTAATTACTAGGTTTGGGTGCCCAAGAGTTTTTATGAGTGACCAAGGCATGCATTTCATAAATAGCACCATCTGCGCAAAGCTCGAAGAGTTTGAAGTTCACCACCAGAGAAGCACACTGTATCACCCACAGACGAATGGCAGAGTAGAAGCCTTCAACAAAATTCTAGAGAACACACTGACAAAGATCTGTAACGTCAATAGAGACAACTGGGACCTCGAATTTCCAGCAACAATATGGGCATATAGGATGAAATGTAATAATTTGACAGGGCACACACCATTCAAACTCGTCTACAACCAAGAAGCGGTAGTGCCATTATAATTTTTAGTACCCAACTTACGTGTAGCCGCTATCACACAAATGACAGAACATGATGCAATATAGGAAAGAATGAACCAACTGTTAGCAATGGAGGAAGACCGAATCCTGTTAGGATTCCATCAACAAGTGAAGAAGGCCAAAGACAAAGCATGTCACGATTGACACATTAAGAAGAAGACTTTCACAGAAGGAGATCTAGTATTTCTCTATGATAGCAAATCATTTCAACACCCAGGAAAGCTGAGAATGCATTGGTTAGGACCATACGAGGTAAAATATTTAACAGACGATGGAGTTGTACAGTTAAGAGATTTAGCAGGCATAGACCTTAGAGGAATGATCAACGGAAGCCGACTGAAGCTGTACAAGGAGAATCGACCACCAACTGCGCAGTAAAAAAAAATAAAAATAGGAAAAGCCGCAAAAAATCCACAAGATGCTCGAAACACGAATACAATAAAGGAAAGAGCAATGGTTACATGCCTAAGACAAATGAGCGGGAAAAAAAAAGTCGGCAAAAGTAGGATGACAGGAAAACACTAAGTGGAATTAAGGCACGACAACGACTGATGGAGCGTCACAGTAAACACGCCAACTGGAAACAAAAGGAGAAGCATAATGGCAAGTATGAAAATTCCACAAATGCATTGAAACCACAGTTGTGGTGCATTAATTGCATCATGGAGGAAGCATCCTCGATAAGCTTCATGACAAGCCCATACAACATGCGAGCATGGAAGCAACTTGTCTATTCGCGAAGGGATAACAGAGAAAGAGGAACAACAACTCGAACAAAAAGAGCGAGACCACAATCCTCTAAAGTCAACAGACGCTTGACACTCACCAGTATGACACCACCGAAGTTCGCTGAACCAGGCCAGACCGCCAGACTGACTAGAGTTCAGACTAGGTCACGAGGACCGTTGGAAGAAAATGAGCAACAACAACCGAAGATCGTCGATATAGATGAGATCCAATCCCCAGATATACCACCAGTGAACTCTACACTAATACTGGAGGAGATTCAACAGCCACAACCAGAGGAACTGAAAGAGGACACGCAAGCAGAGGTGCACGAACCTCAGAATGAGGAAGTGGAACCCTAACAGGAAGTGCAACTAGAAATCACTAAAGCAACCACGAAAGGTAATGACACAACACAAAATCAAGGATCAGAAGGGAAGCCAGACGAGTCGCAGGTACGCAGCCTTGGCCAACCAACAAAAGAGACCATGGAAACTACCTCGGCTTGGCCATAATGGCTTACAGGGAAACAACCAATAATTTCTATAACTTCGTACCAACCACCACAACAGGAAGACAAAGTTCTGATACCGAGCTCACCTCGCAAGAAACCGATAGCAAAAATAGTGCTACCACGCATACCAGAGGGAGTACAGGTAGAGACGCAACTAATGGGTCATGTTGGGAAGATCAAGTATTCTAACCATGACGTCTTAGAAGACACCAAATACCCGGAACTTGCGCCGAGTGTTTTTATGCAGAACATAGTGGTCAACCAACTTGGAGAAACAATCATCCAGCCACATCAGTGGGCAGTTGGACTGTACTGAACCAAAATTTTAGGGTTGTTGAAACTTCTGCACTTTGGCAGAGGCCAGTACGCGACACCATGCATTAAGAAGCTGTTAGCAGTTACACATGGAGGGGATACATAGCTAGACAAAATCATCCCCATAACTGTTGAGATTATTGTGTAGATAATAGGACTACCCAGTCGGGGTATGGATCCTGCACTGATTCTGGACGATAACTCCAAGGAAAAAGCGTTAGTAGAGGAAATGAAGAAGAAATACGACATTGCGAGGGGGACAAGGGGAATTATAATCAAATGGATTAGAAATAAAGAAACACAATTGGGCGCAAAGATCTTAGCCTGTAAGTTGTTAAGAAAATGTCGCAAAGACGAAGTACCGACAAGAGTCATCGCAGTTGCAGCTCAGTGCACAGAAGGCACCTTCATGACCTGGGCGCCTTATCTATTAAAATTGTTCCAAGTGGACTCCAACGATGCGTAGGAACTTGAAACATAATTATATTACTCATGGTTGCTTACCCTCATAGCCTTCATGGAATGGAGGGAACCAGAGTATGTAGTTTTTGCTACAAGACCACAACCAGCGGGAGTGAGATATCTAGTACTGAGATATGGGCCACAGGCCAGACATAAGAGGGATAATGGAATCATCTTTGAAGCATACCTATGGTACATGCAAGAATCTATAATACGGTCATGGAGAATAACACCAGAAGCTGTTGTGCGATATGGGGACATCGCTAACTTCTGGGCTACACGTCAAGCCATGTGGATACAACCAAGGAAAGATCCAAATAAAAAGTGGCTACTTATGCGCTATTGCATCACATAAGGTGATATAGACATGGTCATCAATGAATGTTAATGAATGGAGGATCCCATCCATTCCCTGGGAAGTACCAGAAGGACCCATAGAAGAAGAAGAAGCATGGGTGGAAACACAACCCCCACAAATCCAGTGCCCAAGAAACCAAGGACGGGCCAAAACATACCAACTTAGGAAAACAAAGGGTCAAAGCAGGAAGGAACCCAGAAGGGGAATAAAGAGACCAACGAACAACCAAAACAAGCTAAAGGAGCATAGGAGACTGCCCCAAACCCCATCACACAGGAGCCAGGGGGAACTAAGAGATCGACTGTACAGGCCGTAAGTGTGCACAAGAAATCAAAGGTGCAACGAGCGCCACCAGACTATACGATCATGGAGGACGATGGAGAAATGATTTCCAGAATGGTCCAGGATTGTCTAGTAGAAGACTTCGACCACGCAACACATCACAAGGATAATATACAAAAAAAGATGGCAGAAATAGGACAACTCCTCAGGACACTCGGAGAGGCCCAAAGAGAAAGTAGCAGCAGAGGCATAGATCCGTCGACAACACAAACCAACGAAAGAGTGGAGGTCGACGAAAGAGACCCATCGCTCCCAATGCCACACGCAAACACAACTATCCACATAAAACTGAGCATGCTACGAATGGATGAAATAGTGGGACAGACACCACTGAAGGATTTGGACCACATCCAGTTGGTCCTGACATAGATTCCATCAAGGGAATTGCACAAATTGTAGGTTAGCGTCGACCACGAAATGCAATTTCAGTCACATAAAAACTTAGTCGAGCTACAGAAAGAAACAAAGCGGCGGGAAGCGCTGGAAAAAGAGTATGAGTAGGCCAAATCTGAAACTCAAAAGGAGACAAAACATAGGAACGAATTGGAACACACAGTGGGAGAAATTTTTGGGAAACTTCCAAACACTGCACAAGAAAATGAACTGCTAGCCATAGAAAAGATCGACCAGATTGTGCAGGCAATTGCTCGATACCAGAAGGAGATTGGGGATCTTCGAGAACATCTAACACCAACAACTCCACCGACAGTAAAGGAGCAAAGGAGGCAGGCAAAAACAATGAAAATACAGGAGATGGAGAAGCAGGTTAGCACAACAACTAACTTGCTTGACAAAGAATCACAACTTTGGACAAGACTGGAGGAGGATCCATAGGTTCAACGCTGGGACAAAGAAGAGGAAAGGATCAATGCAGCGATCCAAGAACTCAAACAGAGGAAACATACTATACCAATCCCAGAACACCTCAAGGGGACGTACGATTTGAAGAAGATGTAGGTAGAACTTATCATTGCACAGACACAGAAACAAGAACGACAGGCTCAAATAAAACCACTATAGGAACGTGTAGCATAAGTACTTGCACATGCAGAAGCAGATAGAACACAGATGGCATAGGCATAGGAAGAATGCACAGGACTACTAAGTGACGCATTGGTAGTTCAGGTAATGGATACCATTAAGGAGAAGACCGCATAGGTGTTGACAAAAGAAACAGAGTTGAGGGAAAAATTCCATATGATCACCGAAGAGATTGAGGCAACTCAGAAAGATTAGGTGACTTAGGAAAAGTCACATGTCAGTGTTGGGGGCCTGTTGGCAACAGGACGAAGTGGGAAAGAAAGAGTGAACAAAGAAGAATGACAGCTGGAAGAGCAATCGTGGGAAAGAAAGCGTGCAGGAGGAAAGTGACAACTGGAAAGAAGTATAGCATGGGTGCATGCAAGAAGGAGGCGAAAACTAGAAGGAAGCAACAAATGCATGCAAAGAAGGAAGACCTAACGACAGTAGGGTTAGGTTTTTTGTGAGGTTTTTTTGTAAATGGATGAAGAGCCCGATAGATATAAATATAGTTATGAAGGTATCATAAAAGAGTTTGAAGAGGTTCACTAAGGTTTATCTTTACTACTGTTGTAGAGTTGAGATTGTTTCTATGTAATGTTTTTGATTAGATGTACTATTTTTGTAGAGAAATTGACCTAAGCAGAAGAGAAAAGGTAGATCTCGAGGATTAGATCGCAGGCCGAGGAGCCTAGTGCGATCTAGTTCACCTCACATATATCTTACCCATCTGAGGAGAGTTGTAAGCGAGAGGCGTGAGAATTGCATAACTGCGATAATAAGAGAGCCAAGAGCCAAATATTTGTGGATGTATCCCAGGAGGGGGTGAACCATGGTAATACATGTGTAATGTGATGAATGCATGTATATATTTGTTATATGTTTAGTAGTTAAATGTTGTATGCAATGAATGAATGAGTTATTATATTGCTTGGTTAATTGTTGTGGGAATATAGCGAAAAGACACGATGGAGGTTAAAATATAAAAGAGGATAACAATAGTTCGTAATACAAATCATAATTAATGGCCCAGAATATAGATCCCCTATCGCATGCTCAATCCTAGGCTGTAAACACCTGAGTCTTACAACCACCTATTTAAAGCTATCTCGAGTGAGACTGTGTAGTGTGCTCTGTGTATTGTGTTGCCTTCTGGTTTACCAAAAGGGCTGATAGTTTTAGGCTTTGTTGGTACCCTTAAAGATATGAACCCTGGTTCTACGGAGGAAGTAGGAGAGAGAATCCGTCCAACAGAACCAACAATGCTGCAAATTTATTTTTGGGAATGGAAATTAAAGGAGATCGAGAAAACATGAAACTTTGGTTAAATAAGAGGAAATATGTCGAGATAATATTGTAGAGGTTTAATATATATGAATGTAAACTGGTTATGGTACCTATTCATGTAGGTGTAAATTTATCTATAGATTAGTTTCCCAAGACACAAGAAGAGGAAGAGGACATGTCCTGTGTTCCATATTCTAGTGTGGTTGGTAGTTTGATGTATGAAATGGTATGTATTAGGCCAGACATTTCACATGCAATGAGAGTTTTGAGTAGGTATATGTAAAAACTAGGGAAGGAGTATTGGACATTAGTAAAGAGGGTTTTCAAGTTTTTGTGTTTCACTACTACTTATGGATTGTGCTACAAAGGAAGAATAGGATTGGACATAGTGTTGGACATACATGGATTTCTTGATGCAAACTAGGCTCAAGATATAGATCGTAGAATATCTACATGTGGGTATGTATTTAACTTGTTTGGAGGAGAAATCAATTGGATAAAAATATATAGGTTGTAGTGTCACTCTCAACTACAGAAGTTGAATACATGGTATTCATTCATGCAATAAAGGAAGAAATATGGTTATATATATTGTGTTCAGGTATTGGGTTGTACAACAAGCTGTAAGGATATATTGTGAAAATTAGAGTGTAATCTTCCTGGTAAAGAACCTGACTTATCATTAAAAGACAAAGCATATTGATGTTCAATATCACTTTGTGAGAGACATGGTTGAATACAAGAAGGTGTTGTTGATGAAGGTGGTGTTATCACCATGATTTTTGGAGTCAGATTTAGTCCTAGATGAGTCGTAGTTTGTGTCTCAAAA